>QEPC01010034.1:6956065-6990466 GCA_003113815.1 Sphenodon punctatus | reverse complement strand
CATCCGCCTTGCCTCCTCCCTCCGCTCCTTCAAATCCCTCCTCAAGACCCACCTTTTCCTTGCTGCCTTTCCCAATGCCTGCTAGTCTTTCCCCTTACTCTTGCTGTCTGCCCTCCTCTGCTGACTGCTGCTACCAACCTCTTTGTAACCAAGCCAAGCATACGCACCTGAGACTTCGCATCCGCTTTAATGTTTGTTTGTCTTCTCCCCTATCTCTCCCACTGTCCCCTCTCCCTGTCTCCCCCCCCCACTTTGTCTTTTAGATTGTAAGCCACCGGCAGGGACCGCATCTAATTCTATGTTCTGTACAGCGCCATGCCACATGACTGGCGCTATATAAATGTTAATAATAATAATAATAATAATAATAGAGGGTTTTTTTTTAGCTTCCCCCCCCAGCAGTTTATCAACTTTTGACACCTACTTATTGGTTTTCCCCTGATATTTTTATTTCTGTTCCAGTTTTTCAGTTTTCTGACCCAATAAACCAGTTGGTAATCAGAAAATTTAAAAAATCAGTACCCTAAGTTACCAACTTTGAGGCGGCATTGGGGTATCCAATTGGTACCTGGGTAACCCATTAGGTACCCGATGCAGTACTTACAAATGTGGATATTACCCACAGGTACTAAAATAATTAACTATTTCAGATTGGCTTAGCCAATATTTATGATCCTTTTCCAATAAAGTGAAAACTTCACTTCTTCCTTTGCTTTGATTTTTTCTGGAACCAGACCAGCTAATTCTTGTCTCCTTGGGGAAAAAAAAACCAACAATTTTTAACAAAATGCTATTCCTCGTTATATTTGCCGAAGCTCAACTGTTTATCTGCTTCCCCCACAGACACCATACGGTGCATAATATGTAGGACACATTGAGTGGCTGGAATTAGCACAACCATTTGTGAACTGCATATAAATGCATCATTTCCACCTAATTCTCTGCAATAATAGACCAATTACGGCTGGCATTGGTGCCGTTAGTTTTGAAAAGTTGGTCGGCATGATGATAACCCTCTTTAATTCCATTCGCACTGCAGTACCACAACTGGAGCATCTCAAGACATAATGGACATGCACTGGCCAAATCTCCACCCCCATCCCCAACTTTTTAAAGGGAATCCGTGTGGGAGCTTTGAAAAACTTTTCCTACTGGAAACACAGAGAGCCACTGTTTGCACTGTTACATCTGTGTAACAGGATATGACCATCTCTATGAGCCTTCTCAGAATGCATCCCAAAGTGTTTGATGTTGGAGGTTTCGAGAGACACATGCATGTTAGATCTGGAGTGGAGATGTAATAGTTATCGAGGAGAATAACGGAATGCAGTGGATTTGCGGGATATAAACTGCCCCAAGGAGGAGGCAGAGGAGGAGGGTGACACTGTCACAGGTGGTGAGAAGAATTGCAATGGGTAGCACTTTAGTTACCTGCAGGTAATGCAAGCATTTTTGGGCACTCCCAGTGAGCAGCTGATAGGATACCGGACTCCCGCCCCCTCCATTGGGTATCTGGTGCCCGAAAACGCTGGTATTACTTGGGCATCCTGGGGATGCCCCAAGACACCCTGAGATGCCCCAGCATACAAACCTCCCCATCAGACAGGTCGCTACTCCTCTGCTCCGGACCCCTGGCTGCTCCCTGCTTTTCAGCCCGCATGCCACTCAACTGAACAGGGAACTTCCCCACTTGGCTTTTTCTACGTGAGGGAGGGAGAGAGTAAGGAGGCCTCCGCCCATCTGCCTGTGCACCCCCCAATTGGTCCCCTTGACAACCTTGTCAGTTGCATGAGTGGGTTTCTGGGGGGTTGGGGGGCAAACATGTCCCCAACCCAAATCGGATGTGACCAAGAGGAACTCTCTTGTCTGCCCCTCCCAACAGCCCCACCCTAGCAGTTTCCCTATCCAGAAGTTAATCTGACTTGGCCTGAAATGACAAATTGTGGCAAATGTTGATTCCATCAGAAACAGGAAATTCACGCAATGCAGAAACTTACCGGTTTTTCTGCTGTTTTCGCCATTTGTCATTTTTCACAAGCTGAACAGAGCTGCTACAGGTTGATCCCAAGCCCTGTGTGTGCTCCACATGCACCCCAGGGGCCCTGTGAGGACAGAAACGTGCTAGCTAAGTGCTGTAAAACAGCTGTGAACCTGCCTTAAAAGTCCCCAAAAGTGACAAAAATGATGAAAATTTACAAAAATGATGAAAAATTGCCAGATGAAAAATTAAGAAAAAATGCCGGAAAGTGACAAAACTGATAGGAAATTTTGGAAAAATCACAGACATCGATATCGACAATGGTGGAAGCACAGAATCACCAGAGACTGACAAAGTACTGATGAAACCTTGCAAGCACTCCCAAAAGGTTGGTATTTCTGTGTGGAACAGGAACACTTGCTTTCGTCTCCATCTGAAATCTGAGAGGTATCAGATAGCCATTTGGCTAACCATCCAGCTATCAGGTACCGGTCAGATTAGCTGTTGGATAGGAAAACCACTCTTCTTTTCAGTCCTGCCAAAAGAGCAGCTAATACAAGATTAGGAGCTGATCCAGGAGTTGAATTTTGATGGCATTTTTACCTGTCAAGAGGAAATTACGATCCTGTAACAAACCACCTGATTTCTCGGAGTGGTGTCATCAACTGATGAAGCTTTCGGTGCTGAGTGCTCTGGAATATGAGAAAATCAACTCTGTTTTTGTTTTAAAGCCACCTGTCTCTAGCAGTCAGGAGAGCTCCTAGGGGAAGTCTGCTTGGAAAACGACATGATCAAATCGGAAAGGGATAGGATGAAGGGGTCACGCACTTGCCCTTCCAAAGTATTCTCCCAGTGTTCTTGTTTATGTCCAAGGGTGCTCCAATCCCACCACCCCAACACACAGATGGCTCTGCAGGCTGGATGAAATGTGGGAGCCTGGACACAATTTACAGATTGGGGGTGGGGAGTTTCCAAGCCCTGGCATACGTTCTAGCTGCTTTGGACTGGTTTGAAACAGTCACTCTGATTTGGCAGAAAAGTTAAGCATTTCAACTGGAATTCCAATCAAAATAACCTTTTCCCCCCGATCAGAATTGCAATTGAACGATGTCTGCACGTGTCAAACAGCTGTGGCCATAGTGCACATGCACAAAATGGCCACTACCCCACACCAAAATGGCAGCTGATGCTTTAGTGTGAGGCAGCGGCCATTTTGTGCGTGGGTAAATCGTCAAAATTCATTTTGATCATTCTGACCGGAATCCTGCTTGGAATACCATCTAATCCCAATTCCAATCAGAGCATTTGAACCACCAGTTCCATCAAAACTGGGACTCGGCAGAATTTCGGCTTCAGTTCTATAGCTGCTGGCACACGAACTATTGGAGGTTTGCCCTGTTAAATGACATCCAAGATTCTATAATGGCTAGAAAGGAGTCTGTTTGCCGAACAAACTCCTCTTCTTACACCTCAGTCATTCAAGGAATCCCTCTTCCCACTTTTTTCAAAAAGCACCTACTTGGTGCCAGCCCCATCCAGCACCCACAGAAGAGTCTCCATCACCTAAAGACCACACTGTCTGGATGTGCAGCAACTCTCTGACTTCAGCAGCTGCCCTGAGGCAGCCACGAATGAGATAAACATCCTCTGAAATGAGACTTTTTCCTATCTGTTCAGCTTCACTCAGCCTTGACGGCTGGAGCTATTGAGGCACTGCAGGCAAGTAATCTCTTTATGGGATGTTTTATCATGGATCTTCACAAGACAACTATTAATCTTAAATCATACTTTTATCAAGTGTTTATTTTTATTTTTTCCCCTTCTTTCCCCTCAGGCTTTGGGGATATCAATATCGTGTCTGTCAAACGCAGTTATGAACTGCTTCTTCTCTGCCATTACCGAAAATAATAGAGCCAGAGGGGAAGTGACTTGGAATTCAGAGAGATCAACAGTTTATACAGGGATCTTAAGGGAACGGACTGGCCCAATGGTATTATATTGTCAGACCTGCCTAGACAGCTGTGCAGCAAACACAGTAAGCCAAAGGGTGAAGAGACTGTATCAGCAGGGAGAGAGCTGGATGTTTGACCATTGTGTTCACTACACAACCAAGATCCATGGAGCATCCTAACTGCACATGACTCACATGGAGGGTTCGTTCTTGAGAGGAAGTGTAGTTACTCTGGAAGAATTTGTCTTGAGTAATTACCTCCCTCCACCTCTGTTTCCACAAACAAGGCCACCAAGTGACTTAGAATCATAGAACAATAGGCCAGAAAGTTACAGTAGAGATGAGTAGCAACAAAAATCGGTATACCCATTAAATGTCTGATATTCAAATTGATCCCCAACATTTGAGTACTAATCAGTACCCAATTTGTGCCCAATTCAAGTCCCCCATACCCTGGAATGTCAACTTTCAGTCCCAATTTTTCAGTTTCCCTTCCTGTTTTTTGTTTTGTTTTTTGTCATGATTTTTTCAGTCAGTAACCAGAAAAATTGGTAAATCAGTACCTGAAATTACCGATTCTTCTACTATCCAGGTCCCAGATCAGTGATCAGGTAACCCATTGAGTATCTGACACAGTACTTAAAAATGTATTTATTTATTTATTTTATTTATTTCTCATATTTTTATGCCCCCCTCCTGCTCACACAACTCGGGGTGGCTAACTACATCTTAAAATAACAATAAAACAATAAAACCAATAAACATTAAAATAACCCTGGCATAAAAAACAAAAAATTCCGAGCCCTAATCCAACCCCCCACCCATCACCCGTCTCCCTCACCAAAGGCCCGGTGGAACAGCCAGGTCTTACACTGTCTATGGAAAGAGGGGAGGTCAAAGGCCAGGTGGGCCTCCGGAGAGAGGGAGTTCCACAGCCATGGAACCCATGGTTAGGGTACCCATGGTTAGGAATTAGGTACCTGTTCCAGTTCTACTCCAAGGTCATGTGTAGTCCAACCCCCTCCTCTAATCAGGATACACTTTGCCAACAGCATGACAGAAAGATGATTGTCCAGCTGGGTTTGGAAAAAATCCTAGAAAAGAAATTCCAGGACCTCCCTGGGAAACTTCTTCCATTGCCCAACGGTTGTTACAGTTATAAAGATTTATCCTGATGTCTAACCAAAATATACAATGCTTCAGTTTAAGGCCATCCCCTCTTGTTCTATCAGTAATACTGGAGAACAAATTTTCTCCATCCTTTTTTTTTTTTTGAGGCATTGTAGCAGGGTGGCAAGTGCTTACATGATCAGTACCCTGTAAGGGGTTAGCCAAATGGAGCACTGGCCCTTTAAAAAGCTGAGACTGAGACTAATCACTCACCTGACCAGCACCTGAGCTAGGACATTGAAAGCTTGGAGGCTAGATTAAGATGATGATGGGGAACTGACTGGAGTTCACATGGGGCACTGAGAGAGATATCCAGAAATTTGGATTTGCAGCCGCAGCTAACACAACTGGAAACAAAACCAGAAAACAGGGTGTGGCTATTCTAAGTTACTATTGGGTTTGGCTTGGCTGGTCTAGTAGCCTGGGGAGGAAATGCCTGGGGACCAACTTATTTTTAGGAGAAGCCTCTAATTGTGTGGACTCAGCCTGGCTGTGAGGGGTGTAGGGAGGCCAGTTTTATGTACAAGCTAACCAAATCAAATAGGGGACTAAAGTGGAGCAGAGTTGGTGGTAGCAAGCCAGCTACGTCTCCATATCAGGACGTAGAAGGAAGATTGCCCCCAGGCAGCTCCCACAGGCATATTGTCAGATATTTGAATACTGCTCTTGTGTCCTCTACTAAAAAATGCTGGGAACCAGGGCCCCACGTCCACTGGGTTTTCCTCATTCCCGCCAATGAGGAAAACTAAGGGAACACTGACTGACTCCAGGTGGGAACCCATCAGCAGGTGTGGGCTGTAGTGAAGCCAGAGAGGCAAGGATGCTGTGGGAATGAGACCTCACTCCTCCTCTCCTTACCCCAACCCTCGATGGCAAAGGTAGCCAGAAAAAACAGCAGAATGGGGCACAGTAATGGATACATTGTAATCCCCTAAGATGCCTAAGATCCTGCCCCCAAGGCTGCCCCAGCCTCCTCCTGGCCAGTAGCCATCTAACCCCCCTCCTAGGCCTGAAACTCAGTATTTGGAATTACTCAGTTTTCACCGAGTATCCCGGTACTTGACTTGGTTTTACCAAGAACCGAGTAACCAAGGAATTGGCCTGGTACTCAGTACTTGATAACTCCTCAACTGAGCAAAGGGGGAAGGGTCAGGGAAGGGGGAATAGGGGTAGGGAAGAGTGCAAGAGGAATGGGTAATGAGCAGGAAGGGGAGCCAGGGGCATATACACCCTTATAGGGGCTTTTCCTGTACCTATATCAGGGTACTCGGTACTCAGAAAATTACTCGGTGAAATACCAAATATGTTACCAAGTACTGACTATTCAGCCACATTACCAAGGACCAGCTGAACATTTGGACCAAATCCTAAGAAACTCAGAAATACTCGCAAATATATTTTTTTTCTATTCAGTTCAGCCCATCAGTGGGCCCTGGCCACTTGGAGGCAGAGGTAGAGGAGGCAGAGGCTTGGAGCAGGGGGTTGGACTAGATGACCCCTAATGTACCTTCCAAACCTACAATTCTATTATTCCAAATATAGCTGGAATGGGTACCCGCAAAAACGGGTCAAATCCCTTCAAATACCTTCAAATCCCTGCTCAAGACCCACCTTTTCCTCACTGCCTTTCCCAATGCCTGCTAGTCATTCCCCATATACCTACTGTCTGCCCTCCTCTGCAGACTGCTGCAACCTGATTGTAACCAAGCCAAGCACACGCACCTGATTCTTCGCATCCGCTTGAATGTTTGTCTGTCTTCTCCCCTGTCTCTCCCACTGTCTCCCCTCCCTGTCTCCTCCTCCTTGTCTTTTAGATTGTAAGCCACAGGCAGGGACCGCGTCTATTTTTATGTTCTGTACAGCACCAGGTCACATGACTGGCGCTATATAAATGTTTATAATAATAATTATAATAACCTGTCAGGATTACAGTACCAAATTCAATCGGGTAACGTTGGGCACTAATATAACCGATTAATGTCTGACAGGCTACGTGATGTACTGATTTAGCAATATCTCCTGCTGATTTAGCAACCTCCCATTCCGGTTTACTCGTTTTCCATTCCCAAAATGTCATACCCATCCCTTTCTATCATGTCCTGTTACCATCCCTTCTATAGTCCTTTTAAGGCCTCTTTCGTTTCCTAGAAGATCTCAGGAGTTGGTCTGTTTTAGCACTGGTCCATCTCATGCTCTCTTCATACCTTACATTACCCTTGCAATCATAATAAGAAAACCACATTGGAAAGGCAAGTGAGTGTGAAGGAAAAGAAGGGAAGGGAAAACCCCCCAAAAAGAACCCCGTCCCCAGCTAATTCCAACGTTGAAATTGTTGCTTAACGATAAACATGCAACCAAGTGAAGATGGATGTGATCTCAAATGCCATCCATTCGATTGCCAGCCTTTTTCCGTGATCCTCTGATGGATTGAAAGTGAAGTCCATGCATTAATCTAATGCTGTCTTTGCAAATTCCCTAGTGGAAGATATAGGGCACTGAGGACAGAGTGAGGGGGGCAATATTAGCATGTGCTAGGAACACCTTACTGCAAGGGCTTCACCACATCTACATTTCTATGGCGGTAGCTCCTTTCTAGTTCACTTTAACCTCACTGGTTCACGTTAGCGGTAAACGTAAGGCTGAATTTGACACTTCCGCCCAGTTACAGTTCCATCGGAACTGGGAAATTTGTTCGGTATAATTGGAAAAACAATTTGGTCCGAGTTCTGATCAATTTGAACTAAATAAATTAAAAGCCATTTTGTGCTTGCTGCCATCTTGTTGTATAATGGTGGCCATTTGTGCATGTATTTATTTATGTATTAATAAAAATGTTATGCCGCCCCCTCCTGCTAGAAGCATCTTGGGGTGGCTAACAACATGTTAAAAACAAATTTAAAACAGATAATAAATACAATTAAAATTCCACAATAAAAACTATTCACTCCCTACTCCTCCTTAACCTAACCCACCCACCCCATCTCCCTCGGCGAAGGTATGGTGGAACAGCCAGGTCTTACATTGTCTACGTAAAGAGGGGAGGTCGGTGGTCAAACAGACCTCTGGTGGGAGGGAGTTCCACAGCCACAGCGTGGTCTTAGAGACCACCCTCCTCAAGGTCAACACCCGAGAAACCCGGGACCTCGAGGAGGGCTCCCCCGGCCGGCCACAGGGGCCAATCCAGGACCTGGGGGATGAGGCGGTCTCACAGGTAGGTGGGGCCCAGGCTGTTTAGGGCTTTAAAGGTCAGCACCAACACCCTGAATTGGGCCTGGAAGACTATCGGTAGCCAGTGCAGAGAACGGAGCACAGGTGTAATGTGATTTTCATTTATTTATTTATACAAATTTTTTATCCCGCCCCTCCTGCCCACAGGGCAGCCTGGGGTGGTGAACAGCAAATATAAAAACAATAAAACAATAAAACAATTAAATCAGTCAAAATTCACAAAAATGCAGGGGGAAAAACTCCCACCCCCACCCACCCTACCCCAACCCTTCGCCAAAGGCCTGGCGGAACAGGTCCGTCCCTGGTAGGAGATGAGCTGCCCCGTTCTGCACCAGCTGCAGTCTCCGAACCAACACCAAGGGTAGGCCGATGTAAAGTGCGTTACAGTAGTCCAGTCTTGAGGTAATAAAAGCATGGACAATCATGGTCAGATCAGAGTCTGACACATACGGCGGAAGCCAACATACCAGATGTAACTGGCAAAATGCCCTCTTCGCCACAGCCACCACCTGGACATTCAGGCGGAGCTGTGGGTCCAGGAGCACCCCATACTCTGAACCTAAGATACCACGATCGTCCATGCTTCAGATGCAGATATTTATTCAGATGGCTATAAGAAAATGTATTTATTTAAACTTACATCACCCCTTTGCACTAAGACTGAGGGTTAAAGCTGAAATGACTATCTGCGGAAATGGACATACTTGACACATTTCCAGTACCTGAATTGTCTTGTAACATTCAGGTACTAATTGGTACCCTATTAATGCCCAATTTGTGTACCTGATGTCTCAGATAGGAATGGGAGAATGCGGGTCGGATGTTCAGGGTTCGGACCAGACTCGGTTTGTTCGGACATCCAAACTGAACTCTCGAACGACCGAACAATCAAGGATGGAGAAGGGAGGGGAGAAAAGGGAACACAGGGAGTGACTAGGAGACATTCATAAAGTTGAGAAGATGCAGGTGATCTTGATTAACTCAATTTGATTTTCCAATTACCAATCTGTATATTGGGATGGAAAACCCAGAAATCGGGACGAAAAACAAAAACAAATTGGGACTGCAAGTCAAAAAATCGAGACTGGAAGTTCACTTTTCGAGATTAGAAGTCGACTTTCTGGGAACGGAAATGGATTTTCTGGGACCAGACATCAACTTTCTCAGATGGAAAATCAATAAATAGGTGTTGGAAGATGAACAACCGGTATGGAAGTAAAAAAAATAAATCAGTACTGGAAGTTTACATTCCAGGATATCAGGTATCCGAATCAGGTTGCAGTCGCATAACAATGGGTAGTAGATGTTGTTGATCAACTCGGGTATATAAAATTCATCAGGAATACCTGGTTTTGCAGGTACTCATTTCAGCTCTAGGAGTGACAATGAAATGCAGAGGGATCAGCAACAGTGTGGATGCATTGCTACAGGACAATGCAAACCCAGTTTATGAAGAGGTAAGGTGTTGTGTGTAGGGCTGAAATGAGAATCAATTTGTTTTTTGCAAGCATCTTGCAAGACTCGTGAACCATTAGTGAGATCTTGTCAGGATCTCGCTAACAGTTTGGGATTCTTGCAAGTATCTTGCTAAAAAAAAAACCTGCACAAAATGACTGCCAGGCCATTCTGTGCATGTGCAGTCTTTTCCAAAAAAAGGCAGCCATTCTACACATCCACAATAATTTTCTTAGTTTTCTAAACAAAGAGAAAAATTCTTGACCAAAAAGTGTCAGGATTGGGGCTTTTCTTGATTCTCATCAAGAAGCGTGATTCTCAATGAGAATGGAGGAAAAAAACAAGATTGAGTTTCAGCCCTAGTTGCGTGAACAAGTCCTCAACCTGCCAAATTCTAGCTTCTCAGACTCGGAAGATTTCCTTTCCATTGGCTCCAGTTGTTGCGGATTAAGTGGGATGACAATAGAATCCTGGCTGTTTTAGAGTAGTGTTTGCCTTGGATGTGGAGAGATTCTGTCACTGGCAGCCTAGTCATTTGCTCTTGGAGAGACTATTTTTAGGCTCTGCACTGTTTATGTGAACTTTGTCAAAGCATTTTGTCTCCTGATGTTTTAAAGTGCTTCTCTGCTGAGCAGAGATACATAAATGGAACAACAGCAGCAATTTTTTATTCTGATATCGATTCATAGGCTTTATGCACTGCTAATTGTTAGTATCTTTCAAACCACCATGATGCAGCATGAGGTCTTCCTCCCAGACAAAAACAATGACTAGGGTTAGACACCACCCCCTCCCCACCTTCAGTTGTCAGCTACAGAACCCCTTGATAGTCCTCTGTGTGAAGTCAGGATGCTAGAGCTGAAACGGGTAGTGCATTTGCTACCCATGGGTAATTTTGAGTAATCTATGAGGTGCCAATTGGTACCCGAATACCGAGTACCAATTGCCTGAAAATACTAGGTGTTACCATTATCGTGTTACCGTTTTGCCAACTGGAAAAATTGTAAATTGATAAAGAAATCAGGATGAATGTCCAAAAATTGGTACCAGAAGTCAGAAAACTGGTACTGAAAGTCTGAAAATGAAGATGGAGAATGGTAAATCGGTAATGTGGGTTGCCTGTTGGGCACTAATAGGGTATCAATTAGTACCTGATGTTATGAAGTCAAATTGAGTACCGCAATTTCATCAGTTATTCTCGTTTCAGCTCTAATGCTGACTAGAGCTGAGGCAAAAGCAAGTGTTCCCTTACCATCGAGAAATACCTCCCATTTGGGAGCCCTTGCAACTTTGTCAGTATTTCCTCACCTCAGTGATTCCTCGTTTCCACTATTATGAGATCAGTGCCTTTAATTTTTCATCAATTTCTGTCACTTTTCATCAATTTCTGGGATTTTCATCCATTTCTGATGTTTTGGTCAATTTTTGTCAATTTCCAGGTTTTCCATCAATTTATGTCACTTTTTAGCTGTTTCTGTCCATTTTTATGCCTTTTAGCCAGTACTATATAAACCATAGTGTTATCCATTTTCTGTTCATTTTTTTTTTAGTGATACGGCAGCTGACTTTTGATATATACTGAAAATGCTATATAACTGCCTCTACCAAACAAGTTACCAAATTAGAGAAATGTCATCAAATATTGGAAAATAGAAGAAAATGGGGGAAAGTCAGTAAGTTACCTCATCGCACAAATGGAGGCGAATGAAACAGCAGTTGCTGCAATTGCTCATTTCAGGTCTAATGCTGACCCAATGCCACTGTCAGAGGGGATGAGTGATTAAGACCTCTATATTGGGAGTGGGGAACTTGTCCCTTCACATTAATTATTATTATTATTATTATTATTATTAGTAGTAGTAGTAGTAGTAGTAGTATATTATTATTTTATTTTTATAGCGCCCCCCTGCCTAATGGTTAGTACAAGCTCAGTAGGCTAGGTAGGAGTCGAGAGTAAACGTGTGCTCAGATTGCCAGGAGGAAGGAGAGGATTCTAGACCATGAATCTAGGCCTGAAGCCAGAGCAAGTGCTTTTGTTCTGTCAGGAATTATTTTTATTTATTTATTATTTATTTGTTTGTTTGTTTATAATAAAATTTGTATGCCGTCCGTTTCTGCTAAAAGCATCTCGGGGCGGCTAACAGCATATTAAAACAATTTAAAACAACAATAATATGATTTACGACACTTCTAAAACACAATATAAAAAACAACATACCCACCCCCAAAAAAACAACCCCCCCTCTCCCTCAGGAAAAGCACGGTGGAACAGCCAGGTCTTACATTGTCTACGGAAAGAAGGGAGGTCGGTAATCAGGCGGACCTCCAATGGGAGGGAGTTCCACAACCACGGCATGGCCACAAAGAACGCCCTCTGCAAAGTCGACACCCAAGACACCCGGGGGACCTCGAGGAGGATGCCCCCGGCCATCCTTAGGAGCTGATTCAGGACCTGGAGGGTGAGGCAGTCCCACAGGTTGGCGGGGTCCAGGCTGTTCAGGGCTTTAAAGGTCAACACCAACTACCAATTACCAACCTTTTGGGAGCGTTTTCGACCATTTGTCAGTATTTTCTGCTTCTGGTCCTGTCAGTATTTTTGTTCGGAATTTCCCATAATTTGGGGGTAATTTTTGGTAATTTCCGGTATTATCGATAATACTGATAGTAATTTGAACAATTATTGTAACTTACCAAAATGGCAGACAATAGCAGAAAATCACGGAAAGTGTCAAAAATACCAGTAGATTTCCTCCTTGCATGAATGAAGGTGAAACAGCTGTTTTCATCAGAAACAGCACTCTCCGAGATTTTTTGTTTCATCTCTACATGTATCTTTCCTCTGGTCCAACCAGATTGGATGTCATTGAGTCACAACTAATCCAAACATAGCTTTGATGGGATAGTCATATTATTCACATTTACTGCCTAAGGAAGTTTTATATTCGCTGATGCAGTGAATGTCCTGGGGTCTGTTAGAGCCACTAGTTGTGAACTAGATCCGTGCCTGTCCTGGTTGGTGAAAGCCTCCAGGGAGACCTTGGGGACAGTGCTGGCAAGGGTAGTGAATGCGTTCCTTCAGCAGGGGAGATTGTCACCCAGTCTCAAGGAGGTGGTGGTGCACCCCCTGCTGAAGAAGCCATCTTTGGATTTGGACGCACTCATCAGCTACCAACCCGTCTCTAATCTTCCCTTTTCAGAGAAGGTTATTGAACGGGCAGTGGCACTGCAGCTCCAGGCACATTTAGACAGCGTTGGTTTCCTGGACCCTTTTCAATCTGGGTTCTGCCCCGGCTATGGTAGGAAGATGGCGTTGGTGGTCTTGGTGGATGATCTCCACTGGGAGATGGATGCAGGATGTTCAACATTCTTGATCCTGCTAGATCTCTTCGCCGCATTTGACACCGTGGACCATGGGCTGCTTCTGAGATGGCTGCGAGACCTGGGGGGTCTGAATGGGACTGTCCTAGGGTGGTTCTGCTCATTCCTCTCAGGGAGAAGCCAGCGGGTGGTGCTGGGGGCTGAAACATCAAGCCTCCGGGGCTTGACCTGTGGCATTCCACAGGGTTTGATCTTGTCTCCGCTATTGTTTAATGTATATATGCAGCCCCTGGGGGAGATCGTGGGAGGGTTCGGGGTGCGATGTCACCAATATGCTGACGATACTCAGCTGCACCTCTTGTTTTCAACTGACCCAGGTCCTGCTGTCTCATTACATTCCCAATGTTTGAAGGATTGGAAGCGGCAGAACAGACTGAAGCTCAATCCTGATAAAACGGAGGTGATGGTAGTGGGTAGGGCAAGGGAGGTACTGGCTTCCCTGGTAGGGGGGGGGGTCTGCCCTCCTGTAGCCCAGCAGGTTCGGAGTCTAGGGGTGGTGTTGGCCTCGGGGCTCCAGCTGGATCGGCAGGTAGAGATGGTGGCTAAGCTTGCCTTCTGCCAGCTGTATCGGGTACGGAGGCTGTGTCCATACATATCCAGACCCAACCTGGCCACCCTCATTCATGCCTTCATCACCTCAAGGCTAGACTACTGCAATGTGCTGTACGTGGGGCTTTCCTTGTTTCTGGTTTGGAGGCTGCAGCTGATGAAGAATGTGGCGGCCCATCTCCTTATGGGGACGGTAAGATGGGAACACATAACACCTGTGCTCCATACTCTGCACTGGCTGCCTATAGTGTACCAAGCCCGATTCAAGGTCCTAGTGTTGATCTATAAAGTCCTACATGGTTTTGGCCCCTCATACCTTTGGGACCGCCTCACCCTCCACGCCTCAGAGCGATCCCCGCGTTCCACTGGGGATGCCTTTTTGGAGGTCCCCCGTGTAAAGTGGGGGGCCACAATGGAGAGAGCATTCTTGGTGACCGGGCCGAGGCTCTGGAATTCCCTCCCGGAGGAAGCCCATCTGGCCTCAGGTCTGTTGGCATTTCGGTGAGCCTGCAAGACCTGGCTGTTCGCCCAGGCCTTCGGAGGGGAGTGAGGTGGGGGGTAGGGGGGATTGTATTTTTAAAACATCGTTTTAATTAATGTTTTGTGTGTTTTTATGCTGTAAGCCACCCCGAGATGCCATAGGCATGAGGGGGTGGCTAACAAATATTTATAAATAAATAAATATTCAGTCTTCAACATGGGCATCTGGAACTGGAGCTGAAACAGTTATGCACTGCTATCTGGTAACCAGCTGAATACATGGTATTCCTTCATCAAGGATTGATTACCAGGCAGTATCCATTTATTGTTCGGTGGTTGATCACTTGACCATTTTACTTATTTGCCATGTAGGGGCGGGGGGGGGAAGTCACCCAATTTACTGAGAGAAAGATGCTTGAGGCTTTTTTCAATTTTAAGCAGTTCATACTCGACCCAAATGACATTCAAACAATGATCAAGCACCTGAAATTTTTGGTATTTTGTAGGGATGTGCGAATAGAACTGAGTTCGGAAATTCAGTTCGGTTCAATTCGGTTCGGTTGACTGAACTATTCAAGTTTGATCGAATTCCGAACCAAGTTCGTACTTTCAAAACCGGGGTTTTTGGCCTTCTGAACTGGTTTGGATTCAACCGAACAGTTCGGTCGAATTCGAGTTTGGTTCAAAAGTTCGGTTCGGTCAACCGAACTATTCGGGTTCGGTCCGAACTCCGAACTTCCGAACCACGTTCACACATCCCTAGTATTTTGTTCGCTTTCATTCATTTTCTTCAAGAACTATGGAACTTGGTGGGGTACAAGAATAAATTAAGATCCTTCCCAAATAATCAACATGGCAGAAAGGCAATGAACCTTCCCTCATAAAACCCAAGGGAAGTCTCTTCACTTCATGTTTGCAAAGTGAAGTAAAATCAGAGGTTTTACTGTCCCCTCTCCCTGTCTCCTAGGGATGGGCGAATGCAGTTCGGAAGTTCGGCCCAAACTTGGCCTGTTCAGACGACCGAACCCGAACACAAATCCGAACACAAACTGACCGAACCGAACTCAATTCCGAACGTAGAAATGACCGAACAGTTCGTTCAGTTCTGATCGCGTTTGGGTGAGTTCAGGTGGCAAAAAAAGGTTCACTGGAAGGTCAAACGTGACAGGGAGGGGTAGTCACTGAGGAGCAGACTTCCAGGCACCAGGGGTGGAGAGGCTTGCAAGAAACAAAACTATCTGCCTCCCCCCTTCCCAACACCTTCTGAGCTAGTCACTGTTCCTGAACAGCAGGCGTTGCAGAAGGCTCCCTCTCCCAGCATTTCCCAGCTCCCCAATCCATTGCAATCCTCCTCCCATTTCACCCATCCAACCCATCTACCCCCATATTCTCATTCATTTATTTAGCTTAGCTTAGATAGATTTAGTGGTTATTTTTTGTTTTTACCCCTCCCTGTGTTCCCTGTGTTCAATCTTCCTTCCTCCCTCCCCCCTCCATTGAATCCTTTCCCTCTCCCATATATTCCATCCCAGATTCGCTTCCCTTCCCCTGTTTTTTCATTTAGAGTAGGATTATTAGATTGCTTTAAGTTTCATTTCAGTTTTGTACTGAAATGAAACTTAAACCTTAAACTGAAACCTTGTGTTGTTTGTGATTCCCCCCATCCCAGATAGATAGATAGATAGATAGATAGATAGATAGATAGATAGTAGACAGTTGTAGGAGTTAGTGATAGAGATAGTGTTAGTGATTTAGTTTTAGTGTTTGTAGGAGTAGACTTGTGTACTTATTAGATAATCCATGTAGTTCATAGCATTTAGAATAGTTAATAGCAGTTATATTTAGTGTAGATAGATAGATATAATATTAGATTAAAAAAAAAATTAAAAAAACTCATATTAAACAAAAAAAAAATGTATAAAACCAAATAAAAAACAAAAAAAAAATCTAAAAAACAAACAAAAAACCCATAACAAAACATTTCGGCCAAACCCAAACCAAATGGCCAAACCTGAACCGGCGAACTAACCGAACGGATGAACCAAACGGACGAACCGAACGCAGCTGAACCCGAACTGCAATCTGTTCGCCCAGCCTACTGTCTCCCCCACTTGTCTTTTAGATTGTAAGTCACAGGCAGGAAACGCGTCTATTTCTATGTTCTGTACAGCACCAGGTCACACAACTGGCACTATATAAATGTTTATAATAATAATAATAATAATAATAATAATGTAAAAACTCCAGGGATTAGCCTTTTCATGCAAGAAGCACAGTTTAGTGGAATATCTGTGTCTCATTTATGAGAGAATAACACTGATTAGGTGACCATTCCTCTGACGTAAGGGGTTTATTATTTATTTATTTTTATTATTTTATTTATTTCCTTATATTTATATGCCACCCCCCATGCCTATGGCATCTCGGGGCAGCTTCCAACATAATATAAAATAATTTTTTAACATAAAAAGTCTAAAATATCTTAATTAAAAAAAAATTAAAACACCCCTCACAGAAGTTAACACACACATCCCTCCAAAGGCCTGGGTGAACAGCCAAGTCTTACAAATATGTCAAAATCACAACAGGCCCGGGGCCAGGCGAGCCTCCTCCGGGAGGGAGTTCCACAACCACGGCCCGGCCACCGAGAACGCCCTCTCCATTGTGGACCCCCGTCTTACACGGGGGACCTAAAGAAAGGCACCCCCGGTGGACCGAAGGGATCACTCTGAGGCGCAGAGGGCAGGGCGGTCCCCTAGATATGAGGGGCCCAGACCGTGCAGGGCTTTGTAAATCAATACTAACACCTTGAATCTGGCTCGGTGCGCTATAGGCAGCCAGTGCAGAGCGGGGACCACCGGTGTTATGGGCTCACACCCCCCCGTCCCCATCAGGAGACGGGCTGCCGCATTCTGCACTAGCTTCAGCCTCTGAACCAGAAACAAGGGAAGCCCCACATAGAGCACGTTGCAGTAGTCTAGCCTCGAGGTGATGAAGGCATGGGCAAGAGTGGCCAGATCGGGACCGGAGAGGTAAGGTCGAAGCCCCCATACCAGAAGGCAGCTTTAGCCACCGCCTCCACCTGCCGATCCAGATGGAGTCCCGAATCCAAAACCACCCCCAGACTCCAAACCTGAAGGGCAACAGGCGGGCGAACCCTCCCCCTATCTGGGGGCCACAACCACCACCATCACCTCCGTCTTATCGAGATTGAGCTTCAGTCTGCTCTGCTGCATCCAATCCACCATGACCTCCAAACATTGGGAGAGTAACAAGACAGCAGGACCTGGGTCAGTTCAAAACGAGAGGTACAGTTGAGTATCATCAGCATATTGGTGACATCGCACCCCGAACCCTCTCACGATCTCCCCCAGGGGCTGCATATACACATTGAACAACAGTGGAGACAGAATGGAACCCTGAGGAATGCCGCAGGTCAAGGCCTGGGGGCTAGATGTTTCAGCCACCAGCACCACCCGCTGACTTCTACCCGAGAGGAATGAGTGGAACAATCCAAGGACAGTCCCGTCCAGACCTCCCAAGTCTCAAGGGTCCCAACCTCCCAAGCTATGCCCAGGTGTAGCTGGTTGGAATGCAAGAGTTGGATTTATTTATTTAAATTTATACTCAGTCCTTCCCTAACACTATGGACAATTTACAGTATATTAAAAAAAACATAAAACATATACAATTCCCCTTAAGACCCTCCCTGCAATCCCCCAAACGTAACCCTTCCTGCCAAATGCCTGGCCAAACATAAAAGTCTTTCTATTTTGTAAAATCATAGAATAGAATCTAGAATCATAGGACTCGATCCCAAAGTCTGAATAAACCTTACGGAACCACGTGCGCGTAAACTGCACATACCGCACGTATTCCCACAGGCAGCCCATTGTGCCATGCGGAACTCATGCATGCATCCATGTACTCAGCTGCCGCATGCTTCACGCAGGCGTTGGGATCGAGTTCACTGATTTGGAAAGGATCTCAGAGGTCATCTAGTCCAACCCCCTGCTCAATTGCAGGAAATCTGCAGCTACAGCAGCCCTGACAGATGGCTGTGCAGCCTCTGTTTGAAAACCTCCAGAGAAGGAGAATCCACCACCGCCCTCAGTGGTCTACACAGAACTTTTTTAGAAGCTGAGTATTTTAAGGCTTAGGTGAATCTTCAAGGGGAGGGTGTTCCATAATTGTGGGGCCGCCACTGAGAACGCCTCTCGGCGCGTCTTTTTTGTGGATAATTGGTTGGCAGATTGTACATGCAAGAGGGTGCTCCAGGTTGACCTTAGAGGCCGCAATAGGGCATGAGGCAATCTGCCAATTATTTTGGCCCTTTATGGCTTTATAGGTCAAAAACAGAACTTTGAATGGGGCATGGAAAGCTATTGGTATCCAGAGCTCCTCTCAGTCCTCTCACAGTGGCAGGTGATGCAACTGTGTCAGGGAGTCTGGGTCCATCACGCCATCTTCTCTTACAGCTACAGCCTTGGCTATGGCTTTGTTCTCATAAACAGCGTGTTTACAAAATGGAAAGTTTCTCCAGCTATTCTAAACATTGTCTGGGCATGCTCTCTTTGATCAACACACACCAGAGATGGTGGAAGATTTCAGAGAAACGGTATCTGGAAAACAAAACTGACCAATTCTTCCAGTTTTTAAGGTTGGGGTGTAGCGTGCAGAGTGTAAAATTACAACAGGCAGGGCGTTTTCCAATATTCACACCCACTGCTTCACAAGCTTCTGTGTTTTGTAAGTTAATCCCCAAATATTTCCCAGATGAGAAAGAGTGACTGTGCGTGTGTGTGTGTGTGTGTGTGTGTGTGTGTGAGCATGTGTGTGTGTGTACATGCACAAGAGAGTGAGAGAGAAAGAGGGAGAAAGAAGGAGAATATTTAGGAATGTATAGTAACCCAGGAACTACATCTGCAACCAGTACTCATGGCAAATATCGTATCATATTGGTTGATGAAAGCCTCCAGGGAGACGTTGGGGACGGTGCTGGCGAGGATAGTCAACGCGTCCCTGCAGCAGGGGTTGTCGCCCAGCCTCAAAGAGGCTGTGATGCATCCCCTGCTGAAGAAACCATCTTTGGACGTGGATGCGCTCGCCAGTTACCGACCTGTCTCTAACCTTCCCTTTTTAGGGAAGGTTGTGGCAGAGCAGACTGAAGCTCAACCCCGATAAGACGGAGGTGATGTTGGTGCAGAGAGCGAGGGAGGTAGTGGCCCCCCCTGATTGTGGGGGTTCGCCCTCCTATGGCTCAACAGGTCCAGAGTCTGGGGGTGATATTGGATGCGGATCTCTGCCTGGAGCGGCAGGTGAAGACAGTTGCTAAGGCTACCTTCCACCAGTTGCATCTGGTGTGGAGGCTGCGTCCCTTCGTCTCCGGCCCGAACCTGACCTCTCTCATCCATGCTTTCGTCACCTCGAGGCTGGACTACTGCAACGTGCTCTACGTGGGGCTTCCCTTGTTCCTGGTTCGGAGGCTGCAGCTAGTGCAGAATGCGGCGGCCCATCTCCTTACGGGGATGGGTCGTTGGGAGCACATTACACCTGTGCTCTGGACTCTGCACTGGTTGCCAATAGCGTGCTGAGCTAGGTTCAAGGTTCTGGTGTTGATCTACAAGGCCCTTCACAGACTGGGCCCCTCGTACCTCAGGGACCGCCTCACCCTCCCCGCCCCAGAGCGGCTCCTTCTGTCAGTCAGGGGTGCCTTCCTTGAGGTTCCCCACGTAAAGCAGGGGGCCACAATGGAGAGGGCATTCTCGATGGCCGGGCCCCGCCTTTGGAACTCCCTTCCGTAGGAAGCTTGCCTGGCCCCACCTGTTGACATTCTGACAATGTTTTAAAACCTGGCGATTCGCCCAGGCCTTTGGGGGGGGGGGCGGAGGGGAGGTTAGAGTTTTTATCTTCCCTACCCTGTTTATTGTTTTAATGTTAAATTATATCCTGGGGCCCTGTTTTAAATATTAAATTGTATTTTGATGTATTTTAAACTGTTTTATATTTGCTTTTTATATGTATTATTATTGCTGTTGGAAGCCGCCCTGAGCTGTTCTCAGGAGGGGCGGGTTGTAAATTCAGAAAATAAATAAATAAAATAAATAAAGAAATAAAGAAATAAAATTGCTTACGGTGAAGTGGACACACACACACACACACACACACAAAATAATTGTGATTGCTTCATTCATTCTTTTTAGATATTTGCCTTGGTTGTCTAAGTTTGGGTTTTTTGGTTATTTTTCATTTGATATATTCAGTCAAATAATCTAATATTTGAATGCAAATGACCAAAATAACCAGGAAAAAAAGTAAGTGTGAAACAAAAAGTTCAAAAGAAATAAATATGTGATTTTTGTTTCAGATTCAGATATTTATTCAGATGGTTATAAGAAAATTTATTTATTTAAGCTTACATCACCCCTTTGCACTAAGACTGAGGGTTAAAGCTGAAATGACTATCTGCAGAAATTGACATACTTGACAATTTTCCAGTACCTGAATTGACTTGTAACATTCAGGTATTAATTGGTACCCTATTAATGTCCAATTTGCATACCTGATGTCCCAGATAAGGATGTGCGAACACAGTTCGGATGTTCAAAGTTCGGACCAAACTCGGTTTGTTCAGACATCCAAACCAAACATCCAAACCGAACTCTCGAACGATCGAACAGTTCGGTCGTGTTCAGATGAGTTCAGCTCAGTTCGGGGGCAGGGAAAACGTCTTTTCAGGGTTAAAAATTCAGTTTCGGTTTCAGTATTGATAGCACTATTTTTGAATGTTCGGCCAAGTTTGGCCAAACAGAACTTGGCTGAACCGAACTATCGAACCCAAACTTGGGTTTCAAACCGAACAACCGAACGTCCAAACATCCGAACCGCGGTCTGTCTGACCATTCCTAGTCCAGATATTGACTTCCGGTGGCAAAATATCAAGTTCTGGTCCTGATTTTTCCGTTTTCTGTCCTGGAAAATCGGTAACGGACTTTACCGATTTTTCAGGATGTCAGGTACCCAACGTGGTACTCAAAGAAGAATTCCTTCCAAGGCAGATGATGCTCAAAGGGAGGGGAGAAGTACTAAAGATCAGGAAGATCTTGGGTGTTGACTTCTAGGTTGAGGACTTGGGGTGTGAGGGTACAAAGTCTGTATATCCCAAAGTTCTCCCTTTCTTCTAGTGACCATTGTATTGGTGGATTCTCTATGGGGAATATTACCAAGTCCAAAAGGCTGTGGCTATCAGAGTTAAAATGTTTAGAAACGGGTTGTTCTAGTGTCTTTGTGATGATAGCTGATTTGCGGTTTCTAAAACGTGTGCGAAAATCAGTTGTTTTCTTTCCAACATATTGAATGTGGCATCCAGGGCGTTTACATTCAATAACATATATGAGATAGTTGGATTTACAGGTGATGTTCTGTTTAATAAAGTAGGTCTTGCCGGTTACACTGTTTTTAAAGGTTGTAGTCTCTCTCATGTATATGCAGGTGATACACTGACTAGAATTACAATGGTGTGATCCTGGATTGTAGATAGGTGGTTTAATTTGGGCTCTTGTAAAAAATTAATGTTGTCCAGGATCACAGCAGAAGACAAACTAAAAGATAATTAAATGTCCTCCTTTGTCAAAGCTACTGGTTGCTCATTGCCAAGGGGCTAGGGGAAAAAACATAGCCATTACAAATATTGATTGCAGTTCCCTATTGTGCTTTCATGATTATAAAATTAAATACCACCCCATCTAAGCATTAAGTCCTGATCAATCATTCTCAGCAGCCCAGAAGTAATAAAGGGAGAATTTATTTAAAGCAAAAGGAAGGGGATCATTGAAGGTGTTGATCTCCCAGTCACTGGGAGATTTTCCATAGAACTGAAAAGTTAGAAGGGATCTCAAGGGTCATCAACTCTAGCTCCTTGCTCCAAGGAAGGTTGCTTTATATCAGGCGTGCTCAAAGTTCCCAACCAAAAAAGCCAAAATCTTCATATAAGCTGGAAGCCGTAACAAACTCGTGTATGCACATATATGTGTTTCCGACTTTGTGATTGGCTGGTTCCATCTTATCCGGATAACTGATGTCCCAGAGTGTTCTGGAATATTGACTTCTAATCCTGAAATATTGACTTCCGGCCCCAATTTTTCAGGTTTCATACTGATTTTTCAGTTTTCTGTAGCAATTTTTTTTATCAGTAACGAGAAAAATTGGTAAACCAGTACCAGAAAATTACTGGTTTCTTTCAGTAGCCGGGTATCCAATCAGTGATCAGTGTAGCCCAGGACTTTGGAACAGCCCACTGAAAGGGAAAACTCCCATGACGTGTTCTCTTTGAGTGTTTGTAGAAGCCCATTGTGATTGAAAGCAATCTTCTCCATGGGTGGCCCTCCATGAGTGTATGCCATTTGCATGCCTGTCTGATTTGAATGCACTTCCAGGTGCATGATGGGAGGCCACAGAGGACAATTTGGGCCCCGTCTTGGACATTAGGGAATTTGTTCCACATACCACCACCACCAGAGCAACAATGGTCTTGGACCATAATAATCTGGACAAATCCTTGGGTCTGGGTCGGGTTTAGGCCACCATAAGCTGCTGAGCTGTCAGAAACAGTGCCCCTGAAGGTGCTGGGCCAATGCAAGCAAGCTACTAAAGGTGGTCTGTGCACTCTGGCAGGTGTTTTCTTCATTGTGAGGTCTCCAGGGATCTCTGGAGTGCTGAGATTGGAGAGCACCAGACCAGTTAGTGTCCATGGAGACTCTCTGACCCACCCCCTGGCTGAAATCGTTTTCTGGGCCAGGAAGTGGGCTCCCATGGTCTCCAGAAGACAGCACCAGAGAAAGCAGCCAGTATGGGAAGAGACTGGACCTGGTAAACCCCTCTGATCCAGCTCCTTGTTGAACTCATTCTCTGGATCCAGAGGCAGACTCCCAGGGACTGAAGACTGCACCAGGAAGCTACAGCAGCCCATGGGGAACAGACTCCCTGGACCAGATTGAGGCAAAGACTGCTGAGGCGGGCCCAAGGATGCTGGCGCAGCGGCAGCCTGCATAGGACAACCAGAGTTCTGTGAACTGAACGTTCCCCAAAGAACGGTGAGAGGGGCGAAGGGATTTGGGAAAAGAGAACTGTGACTTTTCTCTGTGACACCGAACTCTTGCTCTGCGGGTGGGATTTATGTGTGGGAAGTTCATCCGTACCGTATGGTCCTTTGTGTTAATACCTTGTTTATTCTTACCTTTGTTCATAACCTAGCTGGCGTGCTTGCAAGTGGGGAAAAAGTAACAATCTGTCAGGCTGCCCAGTAAAATTTAGTGTCCCAGATTTCTGGGCAGAGGCTCAAGCCAGTGTGTTTAGTTGTGTCAACCTGCTGAAAAGATAACCCGGTCCCTCTTGCCTTAGCACAAGGGTTACATCAGTGAGTCTGTCAAATACGCGACATGGTACTTGAAAATGAAGTCCTAGCTGGTGAGATTCTGACAGGCAACTGTGATTCAGCTACTGCGACTCAGTAATGAATAGGTATTTTTTGAATGTTGAATAGGACTACTCAGTAATGAAGACAGGACCATTAAGGCAGTGCGATTTCACAGGACCAGCCTTGGCGGAGAGTCACACATGAACTTCCCAACTGCCCCCTTGTGGCTCATTTGGTCACCTCTGCCCTATCCTGTTAGGAATAGGAATTTAAGATATGAATAACAGTAGTCATAGTTAGCATAGGTCTGTCCGAGGCCCAAAAGGACACTATAGAATGTGGGAAAATAAGCTGGCTGAAGGACTTAATATCATCTCTCGAAGGAAAGGGGGCCTCACAGTATGAACTTTGAAATAAGCTAAATAGAAGGATTATACTGTCATCACGAAGACAAAGAGATGTTACAGTAAACAACCATCAAATTCTAAACAAGAGCTGTAGATGCAGCAGGAGGGCTCCCAGGACCAGTGTCAGCTGAAATTGGCTTAATTGATAGATGCCCAGTACTAACTTGTACTGATAAGCTGATCTCAGGGCAGGAACAAGAACTCCTCGCAAGGTAATTATGCAGATGAAAAGGCTAAATCTGAACTCCTTATCCCCCCCCCCCAATCCTTCCTCTCCCTCTTCCCTGTCGATCCTCATGAATGGGGTCACCATCCTTCCCATCCCCCAAGCCCGTAGCTTAGGCTTCAACTTTGACTCACCCCTTTCTTTTAAACCCTGCATCGACTCGGTTGCCAAATCCTGTCACTTCTCCCTCCATAACATTGCTAAAATTCCCCTTTTCTCTCTGTCTCCTCTCTCTGCCAAAACCCTTCTAACATGCCCTGGTCATCTCTCGCCTGGATTACTGAAACCTGCTTCTCACTGGCCTCCCCCGCTCTCCCCATTCTCCCCTTATCTCCATCCAAAACTCTGCTGCCAGCGTCATCCACCTTGCCTGTTGCTTCAACCACATACAGCCCCTCCTCTCTTTGCTTCACTGGCTCCCCCTTCCTGAACAAATCCTGTACAAGTTCCTAGTCTTCATCTATAAAGCTCTTCACAACCTTGCTCCCCCCGACCTCGCTGTGCTAATATCCCTCCGTACTCCAGTCTGTGAACTCTGCTTGTCTTCTGTTCCCTCTCTTGCCCTCCCACGCCTCCCCTGCTCCCCTAATCATCTTCATTCCTTCTCCATAGCTGCCCCCCATGCCTTAAACTCCCTCCCTGACCACATCTGCCTCACCCCCTCCCTTTGTACCTTCAATTCCCTCCTCAAGACTCACGTCTTCCACTCTGCCCTCCCCAACTCCCCGCTCCTAACTCCTGCTGATACCTACCATCCAGTACAATCTGTTACCTGAGGTCTGTGTACTCATATCCTCATTCCTCACCACATGGACCAGACAGCCATCACTCTTTCTTTCTTTCTTTCTTTCTTTCTTTCTTTCTTTATTGAATTTTTACCCCACCCCTCCTAAAACAGCTCGGGGCGGCTTACAATGTAACCAAGCCAAAATGTGCACCTGAGACCTCGCATCTTCGTGAATGTTACACCCCTTGTCTCTTCCTCTGTTCCCTTTCCTTCATCTCCCCCCCCCAACTCCTGTATCTCAAATTGTAAGCCTTATGGCAGGGACCGTGTCTATTCCATTACTTTGTAAAGTGCCAGGTACATTGCTGGCACTATATAAATTCTTGCTAATAATAATCATTTTTTTTAAAAAAGCCCCTGAAACTTGTATAAGGACTGGTTCAGCAGATGAGACCTGAACTGAAGGCTAGGTTCCACAAGCATATGCTGCGAGTTCTATGGTTTCAGTTCCTTTCTGACCCACACACATGGAGTTTGCCACATCTTCAATTGCTAGCAGCTTCAGCTCTCCGGCCAGTATGGGCCCCCTCTCCACTTCTCCACCCTCCAGCACAATTCTGAAGGTGCCTCGGACATGTAAGAACATTTATTGTGGGAACATATAGTTTAGCATAGTTGTGTGAGTAGTCTGTAAACTAACAAGCTTGGCTCTCTGGGGTGCTGGCCCCTAATAAAATTGAGTTGTACCTGATCTATGGTGTGTTTGTGAATATAGAGCATGACCCCAATTGTGGTGTAACAATACCTACCCCTTTGCCGATGGACACCTCTCCAGTTGAGTTTTGAAACAATCCAATGAAGATTCTCCAACTTTCATAAGCAATCGATTCTATTGCTCAACTGTTCATACAGGGTAATTTCAGACATGATGGGAAGTTTGGCCTGCCACGCTGAACCCTGGACTGGGATCCATCTCGTATCCCGGTCTTTGATCAGGCCGTCCATCCTATAGACGTCCCGGCCTGATCGCTACCAGGGTTTGGGAAGGGGGCAGGGCTGTGCGGCACAACATGCAGCCGCTCAGCCTTGCCCCCCCTGGCACTTCCTCGACCGCCCGCTCACGGGGAGATGGACGAGCGTAGCAGACAATGAGGCCACTGCGCCCAATCCCATATCATGGTTCGGGGCATGATTCCAGAAAGGGGCAAGGTAACTCACATTATTGTTGCCCCTTTCCTGATCATGACCAATTTAACCACGGTTCTGGACCTGCGGCCAGCCTCAGGTCCAGAATCGTGTTTAGCTGTGAGGCTGACGCCCACCAGAGATTCACTGTGGTGAACATCTGGCGGGGGTCACACAGATGTTCATGCGATCGCTGCCACCACACAGGATCCACTGTGACCCCTGCCATTTAGTCATGTCTGAAAATACCCACAGTTAGAAAGTTTTTCTTAAGGTTTTAACCAAAATCTACCTGGATGCATTTTAAGGCATTTGCCTCTTTTCCTATCTTCTGAAAGTGGCGAGAAAAAAAATTCTCCAACCTTTGCCATTAGGTTCCCCATTTGTCCAATCATATTTTTTTAAAAAAACACCCAATAAATGGTAGTTCCAAAGTGAACATAAGAACATAAGTACCTTCAGGGTCAGACCAATGGTTCATCAAGCTCAGCATCCTGTCTCCGACAGTGGTCAGTCTTTGTCTGTTGGGAGAACTACACAACAGGTTACAATGGGCAATCCACTCCCTGTTATTCCAGCCCCCAATAGTGGCCCTTTTTGTGCTGACGGCCCTCACCCTTCATGCACATGGGTGGATGATGGGGGGCCGTGCGATTGCCGTGGTGAGTGGGGTGCACACTCCCTCACTCCACCCACCTGTACCCACCTTCACCAAGCCGCCCTGAGCTGTGTGACAGGAGGGGCGGGGTAAAAATCTATGGAAATAAATAAAATAAATAAATAAATAAAATTGCCCATGCACGGAGCAACAGGCGCCAATAGCGGATACTTCGTGTGTGGAGATGGGTGGAGGTGGGTGCAGATGGGTTGGAATCCATGCAACGGGACGCCCACCGACCGCCCACCCACCACGGCCTCCACCCATCCCCCCCATACCGCCAGCCAATTTGAAAAGGGCCAGTAAGAGGTTACATCCCCGAGACCTACTTGGCTAACAGCCATTAATGGACCTATCCTCCAAGAACTTATCCAATCCTTTTAAAAGTGAATTTATACTACTGACCTTGACCACATCCTCTAGCAAAAAAATTCCACAAGTTAATTGTATGTTGAATGAAAAAAAAAATATTTCTTTTACCTGTTTCAAATCAGCAGCCAATTAGTTTCATGGAATGTCCCCTAGTTCTAGTACTATTTGAGAGGGTAAATAACAACTCCCTATTGACTCATTCTGTGCCACTCATGATTTTATAAACTTTCATATCCCCTTTCAGTCGTCTCTTCTCCAAGCTGTAGAGCCCCATCAAGCTTCTCCTGATACAGAAGCCATTTGATACCCTTGATTATTTTTGCCGTCCTTCTCCAGACCTTTTCCAGTTCTATTATATCATTTGTGTGATAGGGCAACCAGAACCGCACATAATATTCAAGCTGTTTATATACCAGCGTTATGACATTTTCTGTTTATTTTCAAATAGTTCCTAGCATTCTGTTTGCTGTTTTGACCACCGCCACACAAACTACTCAATACTGAAATACCAGTGACTGAAATATCAAATTGACCAAAATATCAAAAGAAACATTCAAAACCACAGACAACAAATCCTGCTTCATAACCACTTTGCTAAAACAGATTTGAATATACCCAGTTTGTAGAATTTGGTATTCCCCATGGACATTAGTTTCAGCTTTAACTTAATAACTTATTTACCAAGAGAAACACAAAGTTCCTGTTCCCAGAAGAGATTAGGCTTTCCAGAAAGTTCCATCGAATGCTGTGAGGGAAACTGAAAGAACTTGCTGACTTTACACTTGGTTTTCCAAGGCAAAGCTTTGCTTTCAACAGAATTTGCGATGGAGAGATAGGCATCAGAAACACCGCTCTTAGATGGCATAGGATTACACTGTCACAGTGGGGGGAAACATCTGAGATTATCCATGACAGATATTGTATTTCAAACATTCTGAGTTTTAAATCCTTGCATTTGAGCAAAGCTTTGCCTGGGGGGATGGGAGATTGTCTTTGTTTTGACTGAAATTAACACACTATTGAGCTATGTAAGGGGAAAGTGAGCCAGGAGCAGAATTTGAACAGCTCTGCGGCTGGGTGATATTGTAACAAATCCTGGATTGTGTAGGTCTCCATGGTTGTCATTATGCTGTGTGACACTCATGCCTTCACAGTGACATATGCTGTGCTCTCTTGGAGAGTTTACAATTCATTTACTCTTGTTGCTTTGCTTTTACCTAGAAAAAATGCCGTTTATGTTGAAATTATAGAGAGAGTTCACTGTTGGGGTATAGAAAAAAGAACAGAACTTGACTGCTCCCACAACACATAGTCCTCCTGCTAGTCTAAATTGAAATAGGTTAGGTCCACCCACTGACCCCCTAAAGCCTCCCACTTACTGTTTTTCTGTCCCTTCTACATTTGCCAACATATGTGTTATGGCAGAGCACCCCCCATACCTGCTGGCAGTGGGTGGAAACAGAAGTGACAGCTGTGTGGCTGTGGTGGACGTGGTCCAGACTATGTCAGGCTGTAGAACAAACATCCCCATGGCCAGGCCACTGGGGAGGGTGGGAAGACACACAAATGTGTAGCCAGCCAGCCCCATCCCTGTGCTGCACCCAGTTCCCCACCCACCACCATAATGGGCATCCATGGTGGCCACTGGTGGACCCAATCTCAGCTGTGTCTGTCAGGACACAGTAGGTGTGATCACCCACTGTGACCCACTTTGGCACAATCAGGTGGACCTTGGCCCGGACTTTTACCTGGAGATAGTCCGGTAGTGAGAGCCTGGGTTAGCCGCTGACATGGCCCAGGGCAATCCCCAACCAACATCTGGTGGTGCCTACACAGATGTGCAGGTGTGGTCCGGTTCAAAGTGGGTTATAGAGGGTTACAGCAGCCCAGCATCACATCTGTTTTTACCCAGTGACTCAGAAAACAGAAAACAGAATAGCATAATTGGCCTCTTGCAACTTGGGTACCATGAAGTGTCTGAATTAGAGCTGAAAAGAGTACATGCCAAAACAGGTGTATCTATCAAACTTCTGGTACCTGATATTTCAGGCACTAATTGGGCCCCTACTTGGATACCCATTGTCCCGGAATGTCTTGGAATGTCAACATCCGGTCCTGCTTTTTGAGATTTGGGGCCCGATTTTTTTGGTTCTCCATCTCAATTTACTGATTAATAATTGGAAAATAAAAATGAAAAATCAGTATCATAAATTACCAATTTGGGGGGGTATCTGGATACCCATTCAGATTGGATATGGTCAAATGCCCAACACAGTACTAGAAAATGTGGGTATTACCCATGGGTACCAAATTAGGTACATGTTTGATGTGTGTGTTCTCTCTCTCTCTCTCTCTCTCTCTCTCTCTCTCTCTCTCCACCCAGATCTTAAACATCCACCTCTTTGAACTTCTCATAGAACTTCTCCCAGAACTTTTGTGTGTAAAAAGTTCTCCTGGTAAACTGCGTTGCTCCAGGCAACTGTGGTCACTTGGTTTCCATGGCAGCCCCTCACGTCTACAGCTGCAACTACTTTAGGCTGCCTCAGGGCAGTATTTGTGTGAATAATGCATTCAGGAACTGTCTCAGGGCAGTGTGTGTTTGAAAAATGCATCCGGAACTTACTTGTGGACTTGTAAACACAGAAGATTGAAATTGCTGCATTGGTAGCCTTGGCTGACGATCTCCGTCTGGCATTAGACCAGGGTCATCAGACCTTACTGGTCCTGCTAGACCTTTTGGCTGCATTCGACACAGTCGATCATGAGGTGTTGGAGACTCGCCTGCGGGACCGTGCCGGGATTGGACGGATGGTCTTGGACTGGTTTCATTCATTCCTGGCTGGGAGAATTCACCAGGTGGTCTTGGGGGAATGTACATCTTCCCCCCAGGACATCACATGTGGATTCCCACAGGGTGCCATTCTGTCCCCCCTCTGGTTTAACATCTATATGCAGCCGTAAGGGGAGCTCGTGAGAGGGTTTCAGGGTATGCAGTGTCATCAGTATGCTGATGACACTCAGCCCTATTTCTCTTTTTCCATCGACCCAGGCCATGCAGTCTCCTTATTTTCCCAGTGCCTGTCAGCTGTGGGGACTTGGATGAGGTTGAGCCATCTGCAGATGAATCTTGACAAGACGGATGTGATATTGGTGGGTGAGGGCTTGCGGGGCCTGGGAGTGGTTGAATCTCCTTTTGTAAGGGAAGTTCATCCTCCCATGGTCTCTCAGGTGCGGAGTCTGGTTATGCTCTTCAATTCACGGCTCAGCCTGGAATCTCAGGTTGTGGCCATGGAGGGGAGTGCATTTCAGCAGTTACATCTTGTCCGATGGCTTTGGCCGTATCTCTCAGACTCTGACCTTGCCACTGTCATCCATGCCTTGATCACCTCGAGGCTGGATTACTGCAACACGTTGGGTTGCCCGAGAAGCTGGTCTGGAGGCTGCAGCTGGTGCAGAATGCCATGGCTCATCTCCTTACCGGGGCCGGCTGCAGGGAGCACGTGACACATGTGCTCTGGGCTCTGCACTGGCTGCTTATAAAGCACCGGGCTAGGTTCATGGTGCTGGTTTTGACCTTCAAAGCCCTTCACAGCCTGGGCCCTGCCTATCTGCAGGACCGCCTCACCCCCCATGTGCCCATGCAACCCCTAAGTTCATTTTCTGGAGCCTTTTTGGAGGTTCCCTGGGTGAGACGGGAGGCCACCGATGTTAGATCTTTTTCAGTGGCTGCCCCTGTGCTGTGGAACTTGCTCCCGAAAGAGGCTTGGTTGGCCCCCACTCTCCTGTCTTTTCGCTGTTCTGCCAGGCTTTTGGTGAAGGGGTGTAGGGGGTTGGGGGGTTTCTCCCTGTATATGGAGAAAAACACCTCTCTCTCTCTCTCTCTCTCTCTCTAATGAATAGCTCATTTGCTACCCAGGGGTAATATCCACATTTTGGGGTACCATGTTGGGTACCGATCAGGCACCCCACAAATTGGAAATTTCAGGTACTGACTTTTCAATTATCCATTTACCGGTTGGTAAATTGGCACATGAAAACAAAACATTGGGACCAACAGTCGGCATTCTGAGACTGAAAGTTGACATTCTGGGACATTGGGTTCTTTCAATCGGGTTCAAATGTTTTCAGGTCAGTTCGAGTACCAGAAACCTGACAGGCATACCCATCAGGGTATTGGTTTCAGCTCTACTCTCAATGTTTTGCATTTGTTTACTGAGCTGGCATGAGCAACATGAAAGGTTATTGCTAGTAAGCCATGGGGTGAGGTCTATGGCTTTAGACACTCTGCAAGAGTCATGCTACCTCTATTGTAAACAGTGGGGCCAATCCTATGCCCTGCGTGCACATGTACATGCAAATGACGCACATCTCCATCGAGATTGCATTGTGCCATGCGGGACCCCCGTGGGTTCCATGCGGATCCTGCTTGGGATTGTGGCCACTGTCTGCTGGCTCCTAAATCTGTTGTACGTTGTTTGTACCAAATGTGGAGACTTTCTAATTCTGACCCAGTTTCATCTCGTCTCTAAAAAAGAAAACAGTAATTTTCCAGCGACCGTTTAACCAATTATGAAGCACTTCTCCCTTTTTTTGGAATACTAATGGAAATGCAAGCAGGGTCCCCATGAATCACAGTTGAGTTTGCCGTGATGGATGATGGTGGAATGAAAGATAGTAACACTTTGCAATAAGTAGACATTAATTAATACTAAATTACAATGTGATTCCTCTGGAACTGCATATTACATCTATTCAAGTGTCAAAAAGTGTTCCATCCTCATAATTAATGTTATTACATCAAATACCAATTTTCATTATTTTTTCTCAGAGTATATCTAACCTAGTGAAAATAATAATAATTTTTTAAAAAACTTTCCAACTACAGATCATTTCTTCATTAGCCCCCTGAGAATATTATTCTTTTCTCCCAGGATGAGTAAGCCATCTTCCTTCTGTTCTTCTGTAACTAGATTGTGTTTGAAAATACAGTTATATTAATAAGACTCTCACTTTCTCTAAGTCTTAGATAAGCTTAAATAGAACTTGGTCTCTTGGTGAATTCACCAGCTGCTACAGACTCAATCAATTTGCTTTTTAGCACTAGGCGCAGGTAGTAATGTAGGCAAATGGGTATTTGTTTCTACATGGTTCTGTGTCATGAATAATGTCTTCCATTCCATGCTGAGAATGTGTTATATAAACAAGAAGGACCATAAGTCCTTGCAAGATGTGACACTTCCACTGTCTGCCCCCAGGACAAGGCAGGGGCTTATCAGGTGCCTGTCTCTTTAAGGGAGCTGCCTGCTTGCCATGACCATGCCCTCTTGGAAGAATATAAGGGCATAAAGCTCTGAGGCCAGTCAGTCTTCTCCGAGCCACATGCTGGAAAGGAGCTCGTGACATAGTAGGGAGCTATTCAGGGTACTAAACTGCAAGTCTCGGATAGAGTTTGCTGGAGGAGAACAGAGCACTGAAGAAAGGCACTGGACTGATGCAATGAACCTAGGTTCGGAGTCTATGAGAGGCTCACCTTAATCATGAAAGGATTGAGAGCCTGGTGAGGGACTTGCCCTGGAAGAAATTGTGTTCAGTATTGTGAACTTACTATGCTTTTGCGTGGAACTGTGAACCTTTGGGGGAAAGGTCTGTTGCAGAGTGAAGGCATAGTAAGCTGGGACCAACCAAGATGGCCACCAGTAGGAAGCCAGAGTGTTTGGGGCGGGGTCTAGCTTATAAAAGGAAGTGACTGAGTTCAGAATAGAGACAACCAGGGATAACAGAGAGTATGTATGAGTACATAAGAGGAGCTAATAATGTTTGGAAGCTCCTGGGACTGAGAGTGTGAACTGTACCTATGAGTGAGCCTGGGAGGGGGCTTACCATAGAGAATACTAAAGACTGTATTAATGCTGACTGAAGTTATTTAAGTTGAGTATGCTGAATAAAGGAATCTTGAGTTGATTCCCCGAGAGCGTGTGTTACTTGGGCTGGATCCTTTCAAGACTTATGCCTAGCCAGAGAGACGGTGCCCTTCTACAAAGTAGTGAAGAATTTTGGCAAGTCCTACAGTGATTCCTCAAGCTTCTTGATTGTGGAGAGGGCTTAAAAGATCCCCAGCAGGGAGGCAAATTCAAGGGAGGAGGATTGCACCCGGAGAATGAGTGAGCTGTTTGAGGAGCAGCTTTCATGAGTTCCATGAGGAGTTAGGTGAGCCGGGACCAGAACAAGCAGATGAGCCAGAGGGCTTCTGTAGAGATAGAGAGATGTCCCCTCCGCGATAGCTGCGGCGGGGGTTTGGCGGCACCCCGCTTACCTTCCCAGGGAAGGAGGACGGGGAAAGGAGCGGCCGCGTGCCCTAAACCAAAATGGCTAGAGTGGACAGCTCTTATCTAATTATAGGGATGAGGTACCTTTGGGTACGTACAAACTGAAGGGTAGAGAACCCAGGAATTAAGGTTTGCAAAGCTTGAGTGCAGCTCCAAATGTATACATTATCTTGACAAGAGATTGTAAGAGCTGTGAGCTCTAGGGACACAGACAAACTATGGATAGCGTTGTAATTGTGTATATGTATATTATAGGTACAGTATTATATGTATTTAATATTTATTACTACCCACCCATCTCTCTCCTTCCCCACTCTCTACTCATCTCTCCCACCAAAAGCCTGACGGAACAGCCAAGTCTTACAACTTTTACAAAAGGAGGGAAGGTCCGGGGCCAGACGCATCCCCACCGTAAGGGAGTTCCACAGTCTCGGTGCGGCCACCAAGAACGCCCTCCCCTGCTTGGCCCCCCAGAATACTCGGGGGACCACAAGAAGGGCACGGGCCGATCCAGTATCCAGGGGGTGAGGCGGTCTCGCAGATAGGCAGGGCCCAGACAGTTTAGGGCTTTAAAGGTTAAAACCAACACCTTGAATCGGGATCGGAAGACTCGGAAGACATATCGTCAGCCAGTGCAGAGAACGGCGGCCCAGTCTCACAAAGAGACGGGCTGCCGCATTCTGCACCAGCTGCAGCTTCCGGGCCATCACCATGGGTAGCCCCACCATAGTCTAGTTTAGAGGTGATGACAGGTGGGCTGCCTGTCCCATCTCAACAGGCAAGGAAAGGTATTATTATTATTATTATTAACAAACATTTATATAGCGCCAGCAGTGTACCTGGCACTTTACAAAGTAATAAAATAGACATGGTCCCTGCCCCTAGGGCTTACAATC
>QEPC01010034.1:6910246-6932729 GCA_003113815.1 Sphenodon punctatus | reverse complement strand
CAGATTTATTTTCCAAGACAGAATAGATATTGCTTTACATCCTAAATTCCTACCTAAGATAGTATAAGTAAGACAGTTGTGAGAATGTGGCCCTTTTTACACAGGTCTCTCCTCCCAGCCGTAAACACGCAGATTTCTGTGTGTTCATGGGTGGGGGAACCCCATGTGAATGACGTGGTGCATGCGCCATTGGTGAGTGGGGGTGCGTGCGTGATCACCTAACATGCATCCCCACTCACCCCCCCACTCATCCCCACGCATGGAGCAACCGGGGGAAATGGTGGTTACTATGTGGGTGTGGATGAGTGGTGGGTGAGTGGGGATGCGTGTGCAGCCGTGTGCATGCCCCATCCATGCACTGGCACACCCACGGACTCCCCACCCGGCGGAACCATGTAAAAATATCATGTGAGGAGCCACTCAAAGAAGAACAGAAGGTTGCTACCTTGCAAAAAAGGTTCTTTGAGATGGCTCCGAACATTCTCACAACGCCCACCCTTCCAGCCCCGCATGGAATTCTTTTCTTATATTTCTAGAAAGGGTTGAAAGGAACTGTCATTCAGAGGGGGAGGGTTCTTTTTATATCAGAGGAACTCAAGACCATCATGTGGTCTATTATTTGAATAGGGTGAGCGTGCACAACCCAGTTGTGAGACTGTTTCGAGCCATCTCGAAGAACCTTCTTTACAAGGTAGCAACCTTCTGATCAGCACCTGGGGAGGAGCTGTTTGTAAACAGCCTTATCTCCCAGCCCGAACCAGTGTCCCCACTGCTGCTGCTGCTGCAGCACTACTAGAAGGCAGAGGCAGGTGAGGGATGGGGTCTGGAGCCAGGGAGGGAAGGAAAAATCACTTTCTGGGAGAGAAGCTGGCTGCAGCCTGCTGCCCAGCCAGGCAAGTGCGGGGCCCCAGCTGGCGGCGGGGCCATGTGTGGCCGCACATGTGGCACATGCCTGGGGCCAGCCCTGCCTGGATCTCTCCATCTGACTCTATCACCCCTGCCACCCTCTGCTCTGGAGGCCTTTGATTCTCTCACTGGTCCCGCCCAGAAGGCCGGGGTGGTGGCGTGGGCCTTCTCCTTAACAACCCCTGTTGATTCCATCCCCTCTCTGCTTCCTCTCCTTCCCCTCATTCGAGACTCACTATGTACATCTCTTCTCCCCCCTTCACCTTCATGTCGTTGTCACCTACTGCCCCCAGCCCCCTTTCCTCTATTCTCCCAGACTTTGAATCCTGGCTTACTTCTTTCTCTCTGATAATACTCCCGCTCTCATTCTTGGTGACTTCAACATCCATGTTGACGCACCTTCCCAGCCCTCTGTCTCTCGCTTTCTCTCCCTACCCTCCTCCTTTGATCTCCGTCTCTGGACTGATTCTCTCACCCACACCGGTGACCACTCTCTTGACCTCATCTTCTCCAGAAACTGTCCTGTTGCTGACCTCTCCTTTGACCTTTGTCCTATATCCAACCATTACCTCGCTTTCTTCAACATCTCCCATCAACCGCCATCTTCGTCCCTGGCTTCATGTCCCTTCCGTGATTTTCAGCCTATTAACCCTTTAGACTTTGCTTCCTCCCTCTCCCCGCTCCCTCCTCCTGTCTTCTCCTCCTCGACCTAATCCCCTCCCGCCTCCTGACCTCCATTGCTCCCACTGTCGCCCCCCCCTCTACATGTCATTAATCTCTCCCTCTCCACCGGCTCCTTCCCCTCCACCTTCAAGCATGCCACTGTCTCTCCCATCCTCACAAAGTCCACCCTAGACCCCTCGGACCCCGCTAGTTACCGGCCGGTCTCTCTTCTACCCTTCACCTCTAAGCTTCTGGAATGTGTTGTCTACTCCCACTGTCTGGTTCTCCTCTCTGCCAACTCCTCCCTGGACCCTCTCCAATCTGGCTTCCGCCCCCTTCACGCCACTGAAACTGCCCTCGCCAAGATCACCAATGATCTACTTGTCGCTAAATCTAAGCGCCTTTACTCTATTCTTGTCCTCCTTGACCTTTCTGCTGCCTTTGACACTGTCAACCACACACTCCTACTGGACTCCATTTGCTCCCTAGGCTTCTGAGGCTTTGTCCTTGATTGGTTCTCCTCCTACCTGTCTGACCACTCCTTTAATGTGTCTCTTCCCAATTCCAACTCCTCCTCCCTCCACTTCTCGGTTGGGGTTCCGCAAGGCTCTGTCCTGTGCCCACTCCTTTTCTCTACACCCTGTCCCTTGGCAAACTCATTGCCTCCCACGGCTTCCAGTACCACCTTTATGCTGATGACACTAAACTATATCTCTCCACCCCCTCTCTCTCCCTGTCTGTCCAAGCTCGCCTCATCAACTGTCTCTGATAATTCTGCATGGATATCCCAACATCAGCTCAAGCTCAACAGGGCTAAGACTGAATGCCTTATCTTTCCTCCCTACCCTTCCTCTCCATCTTCCCTGTCCATCCTTAATGATGGGGTCACCATCTGCCCCGTTCCCCCAAGCCCATAGCTTGGGCTTCATTTTCGATACTCACCTTCCCTTTAAACCTTACATCAACTCTGTTGTAAGTCCTGTCACTTCTCACTCCACAACATTGCTCCGATTTGCCCCTTTCTCTCCATCTCCTCACCCAAAACCTTTGTTCATGCCATGGTCATCTCTCGCCTTGACATGACTACTGTAACCTCCTCCTTACTTTCCTCCCCTGCTCTCACCTGTCCCCCCTTATCTCCATCCCAAACTCTGCTGCTAGGCTCATCCACTCAGTCCGTCGCTTCGACCACGTGCAGCCTCTCCTCTCCTCGCTTCACTGGCTCCGCCTTCCAGAACGCATCCTTCACAAACTCCCGGTGTTCATGTACAAATACCTTCACAACCTGGCTCCCCCTTACCTCTCAACCATAATCTCCTTGCAAACTCCTTTACGCACTCTTCACTCCTCCTCTGCCCCCCCTCTCCCTCATCTCCCCTGCTCCCCTAACCGCCTTCATCCCTTCTCCCTTGCTGCTCTCCATGCCTAGAACTCACTCACTCACTCCCCACATCCGCCTTGCCCCCTCCCTCCGCACCTTCAAATCCCTCCTCAAAACCCACCTCTTCCTCGCCACCCTTCCCAACGCCTGCTAGAACTTGCCTTCAATATTTACTGTCTGCCCTCCCTGCAGACTCCTTCCTAACTGCAACCAAGCCAAGCACGTGCACCTGAGACTTCACAGCCTCTGAATGTTATTTATCCCTTGTCTCTCCCTATGTCCCCTCTCCTTGTCTCCCCCCTCCATGTCTATTAGATTGTAAGTCGTAGGCGGGGACCGCATCTATCTTATTGTTCTGTAAAGTGCCAGGTACATAGCTGGTGCTATACAAATGCTAATGCTAATGCTAATGCTAATGCTAATAATAATAATAATAATAATAATAATAAAATAAAATAATAATAATAATAATAATAATAATAATTAATAATTTTCCAAGCTGGTGGGAGTCGCACCGGTGCCATTTTGTAAAAGGTCAACTGGTTTGCACATGTACAGAACTGGCTGCCCTTTTCCAAAATGGCACCTATGCCACCTGCACCATCTTGGAAAAGAGCCATGCATGGGCAGGATTGCCCCATTTTGTGCTTGCGCAGTGGCTTTTTACGTTTTTAGATAATCCTACAAGAATGGTGGCATAACCACCAGTTTTCATGAGATTCTAGATTGGGAAAATCTTGTGAGAGCCCCATTCTCAATGAGATTTTCTCAATCTGTGAGGTCTCATTTCAGCTCTACTAATGATCAGTTAACATTTCCCACACATTTCTGTTCATCCACTGATGATTGTTCCATGGTCCCTCTTGTATGTGAGCATTAGGGATGGGCGAACGTGGTTTGGAAGTTTGGAGTTCGGCCTGAACTCGGCCTCTTCGGACGACCGAACCAAACTTCTGAACCGAATGCTCAAATTTCCGAACAATTTGGAAAAGTTCGGATGAGTTCGGGGGTGGGAAAAACGTGACTTTGGGTGGGAAAAGGGGGAGGCAGCTGAGGAGCAGACTTCCTGGCACCAGGGGTGGACACCAAGGGTGGTTTCAAGGCCAAAAATACCAAAACTGAAAAATTTCAGTTTTGGTTTCGGTATCGATAGCACTTGTTTGAATGTTTGGCTGAGTTCACACAAACCAAACTCCGCCGAACCGAACAGCCGAACCCAAACTCGGGTTTCAAACCGAATGTCCGAACGTCCAAACATCCAAACGGCATTCTGTTCGCCCATCCCTAGTGAGCACATTGATGAAAATATAGGACAAAATGCACAAATGCAAAATAACTGAAAAGGTAATACAGTAAATCAGAATGTATCAGTAAAACAGAAAGTCATTTACTTGTTAATGGTAATAGCTGGTGTTTCGAGTAGTTGGTTAACCTGCTGAGTAGGCAAGCAACAGTTGTACCCCTGATATGCTACCCAAAGATTCGTCTATTTTCTGTGCATAAAAAATATGCTACCCATTTCATCTCTAGGCAGGACATAAGGAGAGAGAGACCAGTAAGACCAGAATTGGAAATGAGGTATTATTATCATTTGAGCTGTTACAGGAATAAAAATTAATTTCAGTAACTCATCTAGAAAAATGTTATAACAACACAACTAGCTTGGCAGCTCAAGGAACAGTGGAATCACTACCACTGGAGTTAATCTGGATTAGACACCTTTTCTTTCTGTGCATTAGAGATAATGGGGAATTGCTTTTCTGATGATACAAGAGGACTGGACACGGTGACCCACTTGGGATCGCGTTCCAACCCAAATTGTGCTGTGAAAAGCAATTGTAAGCCACATAAAACAAGCTTCTCTAATTTGGGTAGCGAATGAGTGACGGATTTAATGCTAAGAGTAAGGACGGGAAGCTGATTTCAGAGCCGTTAGGCTGATGTATTAAAAGTGTTATGTTCCCATAGATTTGAATTTGTATATTCTTCTTGTCAAAGCGCAGCAAGAGCTAAGATTAGGAATTATGGGCACCTGAGTCCTGAACCTCTCCTTCAAAACCACTCATTTATATTTCTCTCTTGCTGAACTTGAGTTTAGGTCCCAGTGTTACTAATAAATTATTGGGATCGAGATCGTCATAAAACACCACTCCAATGTGGTACAAAACAAAACTTTATTGGAACGGCACACCTTGGTTTTCTATTCTTGGCAGGATTATACTACACACACAGTATTATACAGATAGTCCCCAGATAAAGATATCTTACGTGTCCTGTGACTGGCCAAATCCTGGAAGCACGCAGGCTGATTCAGGGAAAAGACTGAGAGAGGGCCCTTTGGTGCTGGAGAGTAGAGCTGCTGGCGAGCGAAGACAAGTTGTGATCCGTGTGTGCAAGGTCTGGAAGGGAGTGAAACCACGTGATTCACCAACTGGTGACCACTAGCCTTCACCCAAAGTCATGTTGTATGACCAGGTTCTCTTATACAGTTCTGAGGTACAGGTCAGTAATAGCCAGATGCCATGTCATGGTGACATCACACAGTTCTTTAGCATATCAGAAGAGCGTCTTCCTGGGCAGGAGGGCCCTGAGCATATTAACATCCTTATCTTTCCTTGACTGTTCTTTTCCTGGCCTGGAAGTCAGTAGCAGAGTTGCAAATGTCCCACTTATCTGTTCACAATGGGTTTCATTTGTCAACTCCAGTTGTTCAGCAGGAGGCTTTGTTAAGCATGTGTGGCGGTGCCAGGAGAAGATACTTGTCTGGCTATGCCTTTGTTAGTATGCTGATGGGGCCTTATCCACATGTTGAGTCATCTCAGCTTGAATTCCATCACAGTCTCAGGCCTGCTGGCTGTTCTGGACCATCTCTCTGCTCTTTGCCTTTGCTTGACCGAAGTTAGGTCTGGCTTCCTTTGTCCAGGACAGGAGAACATAAGATATCAATAACACTATATTCTATTGCCACACCAGGTGGCAGTGAGTTTGATGGTTTTATCCTAGGGCTTGGTGGATATTTTGTTCCCATTGCAGCTCTTCACATCAGTATGGGTCTCTCCGGGATACGCTTCTGCTTGGGTAAGACTGTCTGATGATCTATCCCAGGATTCAGTCCAGCCAGTCTCTCTTTCACATAAGGTTTTTATTTACAAGTGCCAAGCATCCAAATATACAAATAAACAGTCCATGCCACTGGGTCTGAACTAGGCCCATATCTGACGGGCCCAGAACAGACACGCAGGTTTGGTGCCAGGCTGCCGGCCCAGGCAGACCAGAGCTGCTTGAACTAGGCCCACGTCATGTTAGTTAGTAGTAGTTCCCTCTGTCTCTTCCTCCCAAGAAGAATATTCAATAGTCTTTTTCCTCCATGGTGGAGGAATTTTCAGTTGGGCCACCTTCATGTAAAATATTTATCCACCTATGAATCATTTAATATTTAGGGGGAGGGAAACTTTCACAGTTTATGCTTGTGGCCAGCTGTTCCTGGGACCTAAAAACATCTTTACAATCTCTGCCAGCCTGTAGACGGGCTCACAGAGGTTAGTTACTTCTGCTTGGGCCTGCTGAGCTGATGCTCTTTGCTGCAAAAGTTATTTATAGAACTCTGACTGTTGGCCCTGTAATTCTTCAGCCAGACCATCAAACCCAGACACAAACCTTTGCAGCTCAGAGTTATAATGGGAGACATTCTTTCTCGACAAGTTGTCTTCACATGTATTTCAAAGTACATTTGTAAACCTCTGGTCAGCAAGCTTTACGAATCCTCTGGGTCCTCACAGAGTCTGATACATCCTAGCTACAGAATCTCTTTAGTTCAGACACATGCTTTTAAGGATCGGAGGCTTCCACCGGTTGAATCTCCAATGGGTTCATCAAGATGGTGGCCCTCCCACAATACTTTGAGAATTAAGAAGAATACAGAAGTTGATAATTTATGGCTGAAATGAGAATGAAATTCAATGTTGCGAGAATCTCGCAACCCTGGCAAGATTTCACGAGATCTCATGACATTCATGAGAATCTTGTGCAAATCTCAAAAATGCCCCCCAAAATGGTTTGTGGTGGCCATTTTTGCATGTGTGCATATCTTTTTGTTGTTGTTGTTGTTTGTTTTGAGGTTCGCAAGAATCTCGCCTGAATTTCGTGATAACACCCAATTTCAAGACAAAAAAATCTTGTCGAGAAGCCTATAATCGATGAGATTTTCAAGAAGGATGAAATCTTGTTTCAGCCTTTGTTGATATATTATATAGCGTATGGGGCAGCTGGAAGCAATTCCAGAGAGTAGCGTGGGATTTGGTCTGACTCCAGGAGTTGGTCAAGGACCAGGTCCAGAAGGTCAGTCCAGGACTGAAACAAGAAATCCCAGCAAGTGTTGTTTCCATTAGAAGTAGGACATTTGCCAAGATTTACTTACCAGAGAAACTTACCAACTTCCCTGCCCTTTTTGCCATTTTCTGTTATTTTTCGCAAGTTGAACAGGGCTGCTATGGGCTGGTCCAAAGTACAATGTGTGCACCGTGCACACCTCCAGGGGCTGTGGAGAAAAAAACATGCCAGCTAAGCAGGAGGGAAGTGCTGGAAATTGCCATTAAACGGCCATCACACTGCCATAAAATTCACAAAAAGTGACCCAATTTTTTAAAAAAAACAAAAAACGGAGGAAGCACAGAATCACTGGAAAGTGACAACGTACTGATGGACACTTGCAAACACTCCCAAAAGTTTGGTGTGTCCCTTTGGAACAGGAAGACGTTGTCTAGTCTCAGTCTTAGATCACAGCCAGGACATCAAAGACAGAATGAGACCAAAATACAGACAAAGGGTAGACAAGCTGGCATACTGGCATAGATAGGTAGCTAGGGATGGGTGAACGCATTTCGGAAGTTCGGAATTCGGCCCGAACTCAGCTGGTTTGGCCAACCGAACTAAACAGCAAACCCGAACTCGGTGAACGAACCAAACGGCCGAACCAAACGGTGAAATGGCCAAACAGTTCGATCAGTTCGGATCACGTTCGGGTGAGTTCGGGTGGCAAAAAAGGTTCACTGGAAGGTCAAACATGACAGGGAAGTGTCAGTCACTGAGGAGCAGACTTCCAGGCACCAGGGGTGGAGACTGGAGGCTTGCAAGAAACGAAACGAATTATCTGCCTCCCCCCTTCCCAACACCTTCTGAGATAGTCACTGTTCCTGAACAGCAGGCATTGAGTAGGATTTTTAGATTGCTTTAAGTTTCATTTCAGTTTTGTACTGAAATGAAACTTAAACCTTGAACTGAAACCTTGTGTTGTGCATTTCACTGTACAGACTCATTGAGTATGTATGTATTTTACTACAGACTCCTCTTCTGTTTGTGATCCCCCCCATCCCATATATATATATATATATATCCATATATTATATAGGATGTACAGATCCAGAATCAAGCACCCCAAAACAGGAGGAGGAAGAAAATGATCCACTCAGCTTCCTCTGGCTGCAGGCCTGCCTTCTATAGGGCAGGCGGCCAATCAGGAATCTGGGGGAGTGGATCTATTCTAAGGAGAGGTGTGGCCTAACCAGCATTGAATGTGCCTTTAGCAGAACACCTGGACCCTGGACAGAGTAAGACAGATGTGCTGGAGAGCTAGCCACTACCAGTCCATCAGGGCAGAATCATAACTGGGGACATTGTGAGAATGATCATCAACCTATAGTAACACTAAGGAAACACAACGGGGAAAGCAGGGCTGACAGAGAGGGAGGACAGACCCCCAAGAATGGCCAAAGCAGACATAGGGCATGTTTATATGGGAGAGATTTTCCCCACAGCTTTAAAATGAAGCTGGGGGGGGGGGGAAACCACCAGTGGGGAGGGGGGATTTAGACACTCCTCAATGGACCCTGAAGTTGCCCGAGTGCCATTGGAAACAGCGGTGCTGGGTGATTCCCAGACGTTTTGAGACATGGGCCACTTTCACACCGACCCCCGACCCCCCCACACACACAGGTGCACGTGGGGAGGCACCCATGCAAGGCAGGTGCAGGGGGATCGTTGGGCACCCATGGGAATGTTGCAGGCAGTGGGTGGGGGTGCGTGAATGCTCCCATGCTCCACCCACCTCCAACCATCACCCGCATATGGAGCAACGGGGGCCCAACTACTGCCCCACCCACCCACTGCCCCACCCACCCATCCCCCCATGCACCTGTGCCCATTAGAAAAGGACCATGGACTTGCAAGCCCTCGGCTATCAAGGACTTACATGGTCCACATCTCAAAACCTCTGGGATTCACCCCGCACCACTGTTTCCAACGGTGCCCGGGCAGTTTCTGGTCTGGCAAAGAGCTTCTAAATCCCCCTGGCGGGGGGGGGGGGAGGGGGAGGGGTCCCCAAAGCCAGATTTTAAAGCTGCGGGAGAAATGTTTCCCATCTAAAAACAGCAACACTCACAGACTAAGGTATCAAGGCCCTGCCTAAAGGGTATATGTCCTCTTGGGATCTAATGGTGGCGATCGGACCAAAATGCCTGATTCTGTTAGAGACAGAATCCAGGCAAAAACTTTGATTCATCCCTATTTCAGCTGTAAAAAAAATATCCTAAGTAGATATTTTCTCAAGCACCCTGGTCCATGCCCAGAATGCATTGTCTGTAGATACAAGTCATTCAGAGCTGCTAATGCAGTTTGTTCAGAACATTCATTTTCAAACAGATTACTTCAAAAAAGAGGGAAGTTGGGGTGAATCTGACAATGTCTAATCTCTTAAAAACAGATTAAAATGTTTTTTTCCCTTTCCCCCACCTCAGATAATTAATAGTTCTCACTTGTCTGCAGCAAGTAGTTATGGCAATCAGTTCAGCTTAGCAGAAGTCTCTAATTTCATACATCAATAAATGTTAGATCAGGAGGACATGAGTGCTATCAAGCATAGTCATTGTTTACAGCTCATTCATCTTCATAAGCACTTGCCTATGAAGAGAATATTTTCCTGTTGAGGCTTTGCCTCAGAAATATCCATCAATACGCCTTAAAAATGGGGAAACATACTAAAATCAACCTGATAACTGGTTGCAATTTATTTTATTTTTCCTTGTAAGGGTCTTGTAGAAAAATGAAATGACGCCGGATAGCATTCATTCCTAGGAATGCTTGGGGCACCGTGGTGTAATTTTTGGAGGGCAGGTGAATCATGGCCCCATTGAAACAATCCCAAACTTTTACAGTGTGAGAACATAAGAAGTAGGGATGGGCGAACGCGGTTCGGTAGTTCAGTGTTTGGCCTGAACTCGGCCTGTTCGGACTACCGAATGCGAACACAAACCTGAACGCGAACATACCAAACGGAACCGAACACTGAACGGCAAAATGGCAAACACACCGAACAGATCCAAACACCGAACGACGAAATGGCCGAAGAGTTCGTTCAGTTTGGATCGCGTTCGGTTGTGTTTGGGTGGCTAAAAACGTGGTATTCTGTCAGGTCACTGGAAGGTGAAGTGCAATTTACCAATGGTCCTTCCAGCCTAGTATTCTCTCTCTGGCAGTAGCCAGCCTTGGTTGCCTCAGCAAAGAACGCAGCAGTTTACAATGGAGTACTCCATTTCCTGACATCTTCCCCAACTCCTGACAGTCCAGGTTCCTGTATTCCTGACCAACCCAACTGGTAGCCCTTAATGGACCTGGATTTCAAAATTTTATCCACTTCCTTTTTGAATCCTGCTCCTCGACTGACCGGTACAACATCTTTTGTCAATGAGTTCCACAATTTTAGGTCCTCCCCCTGCTCTGCAAACCTTTCTGGCAAAACTATGACACCTCGGATATTGGTCCTCCTGAGAACGGGGACCCATTAGTGGGTTGCACATAGGTGGCAAGAGACCGCCCTGTACCCTTCCCAGCTCAGAAAAAAAACTGAACAGGGAAATGCCCAGGCTCAGCTATGCAGCTTATGGGCAGGGGGAGGAGACGGGAGCAGGGAGCAGTCAGCAGGGACAGCGACTAGGAGCCCGGTCCGGCACTGAGGTGAGTCATCCCGGGGGAGTATAGGTGCTGGGATGAACAACTGCACACTTCTCCCCCATGCTGGGGGAGTGGGTTTTAAAACTGACAAGAGCCATCGGGGAGTGCGTGGGAAAAATCATAGAGTTGAAAGGGATATCCGAGGTCATCTAGTCCAGAACCCCGCTCAATGCAGGAAATCCACAGCTACAGCAACCCCGACAGATGGGCCGTCCAGCCTCTGTATGAAAACCTCCAGGGAAGGAGAATCCACCACCACCCTAGGCAATTTGTTCCACTGTTGAACAGCTCTTACCTTTAGAAAGTTCTCCCTAACGTTTAACTGAAATCTGCTTTCTGGTAATTTATTTATTTATTTATTTATAAGCATTTTTTAGCCATCCCCCTCATGCCTACGGCATTGCGGGGTGACTTACAACAATCAACAAACAACAATAAAATTCCATTTAAACAATTTTTTTAAAATACAACAATTTGAGTCCATTATTTCTGGTCTTGCCTTCAGGGGCAAGAGGGAACAAGTCTTTGCCATCCTCTCTGTTACAGCCGTAGAAGACGACTGTTCTGTCGCCCTCTAGTTTTCTCTTCTCTAGGCAAAACATAACTAGCTCCTTCAACGTTTCCTCTTAGGACTTGATTTCCAGACCCCTGACCATCTTTCTCACCCTCCTCTGAACCTGTTCTCCTCCTCAGCACTCCCAGCTGGTGCTCATCCGTTGTTGGTCTTTACCTCGTTTTTTGCTTACCAAGCTCATCCCAGAACAAAACGAGCACCAAGATTTCGCTGAGATTACTCTGTTTCCCGAGATCTCATTTCAGCCTTAGCATGGACTGAAGGATCTGGATCCCCAAAATCCAGACTCTTCAGAATTCTTGTTTCCAGCTATGTTCTACTATTAGGGGAAGTTTTCCAGCACATCCAGAATTCTGAGCGAGGTTAGAATTAGGGGTGTGCAGTTCATTTTCTTCTTTAATTACTAAAATAAAAGAAGCCCCATTCGTTTTAGTAATTAAAATACGAAAAGAGATGAATAAGAAAAATAAAAATCATTTGCTTTCATCAATTATCATTTTTAAAATAAAAATGTAAGACTAAATAACAAAATCACTGTGCACACACAAAATGGAAGGTAAGGCCGTTCAGCGCACGCGCACCTTTCCCAAAATGGCGCCGACAGTGTCAGTACCCTTTTCCAAAATGGCGTCAACACTGCTGGCGCCATTTCAGGAAAGGGCATGGATTCACAGAACGGTCCTAGCAGCCATTTTGCACATTCACACTGATTTTGTTTTAATTTTTTTTTTAAATTAATTTAAGTTTTAAAATAATTATTTAAAAAATCATGGTGGATGCACAAATCAGCCACCAGACCATTCTGTGCATGCACGGCCCTTGCCCAAAGTAGTACCAGCGAGGTCAGTGTCATTTTGGAAAAGGGCCATGCATGAGCAGAATGGACAGGAAGTCATTTTTGCATGTGCAGTTTTAAAAAAAAAATAATTTCTAATAAAATAAACAGGACACCCCCACCCCCAAAAAAAATGATAGGGTCATTTACGTAAATGTCCAAAAACAAGGGCTTTTAAGAACATAAGAATATAAGAAGTGTCATACTTGGTGAGACCAATGGTTCCTCGACCCAAGCACCTGTCTCTGACAGGGGCCAATCTCCATCGGTTGGAAATTGCTTGAAAAAAGCTTGAGGAAAGTACTCAACAGGTCACATTAGGGTGATCACTGTTATAGGCATAAACAAGGGGAATTTAATTTATTTACTTTTAAAAAGCAACAAAAAAAACCTTTATTTTTTCCCCCAAAGCAGGAAAGACTCTGTTACATTGACATTTGTGGTAATGCATGATGGCAGGTGAATTAGGAAAGGAGTTAATTAAAGTCTGAGAGTTAATTAATGCGATCCACTGCACATTAAAGATCATTACTTCATCTGAATAGAGTAATTAGAGAGTAGTTTCTTGTGTGCTTTATTCTCCTGGGTGTAACGCTGACACGCCACATAAGTCATTCAATGTTAAGCAAATAATCCACTGATCTCAGTATTTACTGTGACTGCTACATAAATATGGTTAGCCGAACTGTAATGGGGAAATTCCTTTGTTAAAGTCTCTTTTTTTCACCCACTCTCTGCCAGCTGCCTCCCCCTTAACCCGGTGATGGCAATGGTCATTAGCTGCCTCAAGTTCATCCAACCGAGAAAACCCTATATTTTGATGAGACAAAGTTGTCCAGTGGAGAAGGTGTTACATGAATGAGGAGAAATACTTGTCGGTAAGTTTCCGTATACCACTTTGAAACAGGACCCAAAGGGTTAACTCAGAAGCTGCTTGCCTGCACGGGTGGGTCTGATTGGTGGCTCTGCAACAGGAAGGATAAAAGGCCTTGGGTGCAGTAGGGTGGAGAAATTCCGAAATGCAGCAGACGTCTAACAACGGAAGAAGGAAGTGGCTGGAAGGTGGTCATGTTTGGAAACCTTGGGGCTGCCAGACAGAATACTTATTTAAGGTGAAGGAAGCAGAAGCTGGGTTTTCCCAGTCACGAGTTTGAAGGAGGAGGAGAGAAAGAGAAAGAAGAAATCCCTTAAGTAGAAGTACTGAGAGGTGAGAAGTTGGCGGACGTGTAGCTGGCTACAGGGAGCTGGGGAATGCTTTGAAAATCTGGCATTTCAGTATTGTACCAGGAGCTAAGAGTGAATGAATATGGCATGGGTTACACCATCTATTCCCTGATTTTGCACTCTCTCCTGAAACATCCAGGAATGGATACTGTTGGAGATGAGGACATGGACCTAGATGGAGCATTCCTCTGGCAAAATATGCAGGTTCTGAAACAACTGTCTCCCAAGCTTGAAGTCAGGAGTTTGCTAATTATTTTCTTCATTTTTCCTGGTCATGGAAGTAATTGTAATTGGTGACATGTCCCCCACACTTTTTCTCCCCCTGTAATTCTAGAGGCATTAGGGTGGAGCTAATGTGGGTCAGTATCCACTCCAAAAATTCTAGCTCAAAGGGTGTTTTTACATGAGATGGGCGGGTGGGGGATCTGTGGTGGCTCTGTGGCACGGGGGCATCGTGCATGGGGGAGTGCTTCAAATGAGTGACACCACACATGACTGCCGCATCCATGCACTGCCCACCCCGTCCTCGCACAGGGCAATCTGACTTTTCCGCCAGGTACCAAATTCACACAAGTGCTTCCCTACCTGGACGGTGGGTCTCCATGAGTGTGTGTGTGTGTGTGTGAGGGGGGGTCTTTTGTAAAAACACCCGAAGTTACTCCCATGATCCAGGGAGGAGGAAAGGCAGTGGGGAAAGCTAAATGATTATAGGTTTGGGGAAATATAGGGGTGGTTTGTATCCCCAGGACATTACATTAACCTATAACCATTCAAAAGGTGTGTGGGGGGGGGGTTAACACATTGTAAACATGGGTTAATTAGAAATAACATCGGTGTAAGTTATGAGTCTCTGAAGAAGAGGTTATCATTATTATTTTAATGTTCAATCATCATCATCATCATCAGCAGCAGCAGCAGCAGCAGCAGCAGCAGCAATTAATAATTAATAATAATATTTTCCTTTTTCTAATGAGCAAGTCTGTGGGGCCGATCCTATGGGGGGGGGATATCTCTGGCACCCATGCAAACCACGCGGTTGCACATGCAAGGCATGGGATTAGCTCCACCATGTGTCTGTCAAACATTTCTCAGTTGAGAGGGGGATCACATGATCATTTTGCAAAAGTCCTCAATGGTGGCGAGCAGGAGAGCACAAGCAGGGACTAGGAGCCAGCTGCCATACCCATCAAGAGTCTACCTTAGGGGTGGAGCTACCTGGTGCGGTGCCGAGCAGGACCATAAAGATTCCAGTTGCCGGAGGTGACGTGTGGTGAGCAGGAGAGTGCAAGCGGAGACTAGGAGCCGGCAACCATACCCATCAAGAGTCTACCTGAGGGGCGGAGCTACCTGGTGCGGGGCCGAGCAGGACCATAAAAGATACCAGTTGCCGGAGGCAGCACCAGAGGCATGTGCCCAGGCAGCGCACCTAAGGACTGCGCATGCTAGGGTGCACCCTTGTGGGCGCGGCCTTAGGCGCAGGCAGGGCACAGGGGCACACTAGTGCCAAATTCCAGACTATTTGGAGGACTAAGTAGCAGAGAGGACAAGGTACTTGCTGCCCTGCCCGAAGCCTCCCTTAAAGAGCTGATGGAGAAGAAATGGCTATGAGTGCCATCACCGCTTGCCAATATTTCAGGTATTCCTGCGCCCGAACAGGCTAAAATAACTAATTTCCTGACTGAGGGTACGGTATGGCACTCCCAGGACCTTTTTTTTACAGACTGCACCTAAGGGTCATGGTATTGAGGCTCAAGGGAGCCCAGGACAGTCATGGGCTCCAGACAAAGGGGTACCAGGGGATTTTTTGCAGTTTCTTTCCCCTTTAGATACCCCAGGGGAATATCCATTACCATTAACTCCTGCAGAGTTCTGAGTTGGGGCGGATCAGTTTGGTCTTCCCAAAGCTTTCCCGGATTTATATTACGAGGAGCGGCTCAAAGCTCAATGTAATCTAACCGCACAAACTGTATTTATGCTCCTTTCTCAAATAACAGATATGAATCAATATTTGATTACTATCAAAGGTCAGCTGCAGGAAGCAATGGCCAAGCTTGATAGAATTAAGGGAGAAGTCCAACTGAGAAATGCTGGCAACAAGGGGTATTCCCCCAATATTATTATTATTATTATTATTATTATTATTATTATTATTATTAACAAACATTTATATAGCGCCAGCAGTGTACCTGGCACTTTACAAAGTAATAAAATAGACACGGTCCCTGCCCCTAGGGCTTACAATCTGAGAGACAGGAGCTGGGGGAGAGACTTAGGAAGGGGAACAGAGGGAGAGACAAGGGGTCTAACATTCATGAAGATGCGAGGTCTCAAGTGCACGTACTTGGCTTGGTTACGATGAGAATGACAGCAGGCAGGTCCATGTTGCAAGGATAAGGGTAAACCGATCGTAGGTATAGGAATAGTGGCTCAGCAGGATAAAGAGTCAGACAGAGCAGAGCGAAAGAGGTGAGTTTTAAGGAGAGATTTGAAGGTATGAAGGGAGGGGGCAAGGCGGATGTGGACAGGGAGGGAGTTCCAGGCATGGGGGGCAGCAAGTGAGAAGGGACGAAGGCGCTTAGGGGAGCAGGGAAGGCGTGGAAGGGTGAGAGAAGGGACAGAGGAGGAGCGAAGTGCACGGGCTGGAGTATGGAGGGTGATAAGTGCAGAGAGGTAGGGGGGAGCAAGGTTGTGAAGAGAGGAGGAGGACCTCCCCCAAGGGAAATAAGGAGGCAGAGTGGGAGAGGGGGAAAGAATGCTAAGGCCCTTGGCCCCCCGTATTTCCATCCCGCCAAGGTACTGATAAAAGCTTATTCCCTCCCACATGGTAGGCTACCAAACTGGTCAAGTATACAGCTCGAAATCTTATTCAGCTGTTAAGAGTTAAGGTGCATGAAAGTGAATTCAGGAGTGTAAACTGGTGGTCATATTCCAGCAACTCTGTAAAGCTGGAAATAGAGTTTTACGATGCTGGGATGGTTAAGAGAAACTTTTTGGCATGGAAGTACCTGATTAAAAGGGGAGTTTCCACTGACCGCCTCCCTTATAATAGGAACGAGAGAGTAGGACTTAACAGGGCAACTCAAGAGCAGAGGGAGTATATTTCACCTTCATCCCCAAGCCCCCCTCCAAGACCTAAGGAGAGGTCCTGTGCTCAAGGAACTAGGGAAGGTGTGAGTGTACTTGAGAAGAAAGTCAGTCAGGCTGCACGGGGAGGGGGGGCAGGAAGAACGAGGTCATATTGTCTCCCCCTCGGGGGGAAAGTGCCCAGTTTGATTTTTTGTTGAGGCTGGCCCCTAAGGACAATAGTGACAATGAGTTCATTGTCTTGGAGCAGGAGATAGATGAGATGTCTTTTCAGGTCCTTTTCAACAGTTCAATCCTATCATTCTATCTTCTTTAGGCCACCATTAGGGTGGAATGTGCATTTCCACCCAGTTCCGTTTGTGTTGGAAGCAGGCAATTAATTCAATCCAATCCGTCCAAAGTAACAAATAAAATTGCATTTTCTGCACGCCGAGAATGGCTGCTGCCCTTTTGCACCAGTGCAGTGTGCCTGTGCAAAAGGGTCTGGTTGGAATTTCAACAAGCCATTCCGATTTCTCAGAACTTTTCTGCAAGATCGCAACGGCTTTTCCGAACTAGGCCTAATCCCCATCTTTTGAAATGGCAACCCAAGGGACTCCCACTCCTCTGGCACTGCTAGGCACCTCAGTAGACTGAAAGGAAGGTGTGGGATGGGCGAGAGACAGATTTGTATGCTGACTTCGTGTCAGATAGATACACACAGATCAGCAGGGCTGAGTTATTGCATAGAAGGCAATATTATCTCCAAGTCTTGCTCAACCCCCTGGGAGGTCTTGACTCCCAGTCCTTTTGCTTTGACCTCAAACCACAATTCCTTTCTCAGAACTTTCCGTCTTTGATGCTACAATAGGATAAAGGAGATGCTTATTCTGCAACTAATAATAGCCTGATAAGCTCTCCAGATAGAAAGAACTTCTTGAGTTATTGGGTGGTGTGGCGTGCGTGCACCGCCCAGATGTGCAGTGTATGCCAGAACATGCATGCTGCAGGCGTGTATGCACAAAGCATGTGCAACACAACTATGCAGGGCAAAGATGCGACATGGGACAACCCAAACCCCACACCATCCCCCAGGCCGCAGGGTGTGTGGGCGTGCAGGGGTCGGGTTCACCCAGGTTGCATCTTTGCCCCCTGCGGCTGTGTTATGCGTGCTGTACACGTGCACACCTGCAGCTCCTGTTCTGGCTCATACACTGTGCATGCAGGCAGCGCATGCATGCCAGATGATTGCACCCATAATCAGCAAAAGGGACATCCAGGACGGACATAGAGGTGAGATGAGAATGATTGTTCCCATGCCATCAGGAAATACCTACCTTTCTGGATAATTTGCAACTGTTCATCCATGGGTACAGCCTGACGAGCCTGGCAGCGACAAATCCCTGCATTCCCTGGGGTGGGCAGAGAGCAGGGAAGACAGTCCCCCCCCCCATGGGGAAACTAGCCGGTGGGCCGCTCTTGATCATCATGCCATGCCCTGTAGTGGGCACTGGCCACATGTGTGGGCACCCAGACCCATGCCAGCCAACCTTCTACTGGCCCACCCACTATCCTACCCCCAGATGTGATGTGTCTGCCATCCTCACCCTTTTTTGGAGGATGCCAGGCATAGCAGCCAACTGGATGCCCCATCCTGGTGCAGGGTGAACATGCAGGTTGCCCAAATTGGGGTAAGGCAGCCCAAATCACGGTATCATCTTGTGTGGCTGTACCCAGTATTTCTTCGCCATCCACTGAATCCACGCTTCTGCTGTTGTCAAGATCGGTGCCTGTGATTGTCCACCATTTTTTGGTATTCCTCCCCCCTGAGTGTTTTTGTCAATTTCCAGTGTTTTACAACAGTTTCTGGCATCAGAACGCAGAAAAAAAGGGCTAGCCCTTGAAATATACCACTCAAAACTGTTTACAAAGAGCAAAAGCAAGGACTAATAAGAAAATTGCTTATAGTTACATAGTGAACTTGCACTTGTCACATATGCACATGTACAATCGGGACTATGGCCTGTGTGAAGCCACATACAAGCCACATGTGTGCAAGTCATGCATGCATAAGCCACATGCTCAGGGGTTTGGGATCGAGCCCAATGACAATTATTGTATGGGCACTAGAGAAAATTACAGAAAAATCTAGTAAATTTCCTCATCGCGTGAGTACAGGCGAGTGGTCGGTTTCCAACGGAAACAGCTTTTGCTGTGATTGCTCAATTTAGCACTAGTTTCAACCTCTGAAGTCGCACACACCCTTCCACAAGGTGCATGTGGGTTTAGGATCAGGATGAGTCAGCATTGATCGATTCAGCAGTAACAGGAAGAAATCAGCTGTTGCACAGCTCCCTCTGCTCAGCAGGCTGAGATCTAAGATCAAGTGGTTAATTGACTCTCAAGATAAGCTAGGCAAGAAGCATGTAAACAAAGCACAATCCTGCCCCACACCCCATCCAATATTTTAATATGTATGACTGGAACATCTTCTAAGCTAAGCTTGAGTGATAGCAATTACACGCTCAGGCAACCCTTTGTGAGAGGATCACTTCAACATACTAATGTTGTCAGAATCTCCTCTTGTAAAGGACACAACATGAAAAGTTCACAAACAGGCAATTTAATTTTTTAGGTCTCCCCCAACCCTGAGCTCCAAAGTTTCCTGTTTCTTCCGATCCTCGGAATAGGAACGGAGAGTAAGCTCCTGATTGTTGGCTTGAGAGTGGGGGGGGGGGAAGGGTTGCTATAGCTTGCCGGGGCTCCCCTCTGGGAGTAAGTACTGGTTGGTGGGTTCCTGGCGGGCAAGGGGGGAGCTGAGGAGTGGCGGCCACTGTTCATGAGGGTGACTGCCTGGACCGGCTCGAGCTGCTGTTTACGAGTGGTCCGCTTAATTAGAACAACAAGTTTATTGCTACACAAAAACAAAGAAGTGCAGCCCCGGTCTGAGTTCTAAAGGGGGAAATTACGAGCGGCGGCTGGGAAAGTGAAAGTAAGGTAGGCAAAGGGGGGGGGGAATCCGGAAAAGGCTCAACAAAGGGGGGCTGAGAGAGAGAGAGAGAGAGAGAGAGAGAGGCTTCCCCACCTGGCTGGAGAAGCTGGACCTGAGGTTACCTTTCCTAGCCTGTTGACAGGGGACAGGCGACCCATGGATCCAGTGGTGTTCGGGGAATGGAAGAAGGAGGAGGGGCAGACCAAGGTCTGGGAGAACCCTTAACTTAGACACATACAGACTAGCCGCACGTATCTAGGTCCAAAGATTTCTCAGAGGTTGAGGGGAAAACTAGGGGCAGTTATAGGGTACTGAACAAAGGATTTGGGGAGGCTACGATGGGTCATTTGGGGTAAATAATAAGCTAATGAGGGGAGAAACCAAACTTTTACTTCCATCACAAAAAGGGCCATACAAGATGCATAAGATATCTTTGACACAGGGGGAAAGAGTAAACAACAGTGGCTGTAGGGTAGTTAAGGATGAGATGAGGGACCTAACGATCGGCTCCCTGGGACACAAAAGGTGCAAGGGAACACCTGGATTTCTTCATTCCTGAGGGAGGGGGGGTTGCTGCTCCAAGTTCCAGTCATCGGTGCTCTACTGAATAGGAAGAATGCCTCTTAATGGCCCCATACTTTACTCTAGGCGTTTTCCTTTTTCCTCTCTTCCCTAGCTGGTATTTCACATGAGTGACCTACTTTCTGCTGGGTTCCATGGTGACTGGGCCCGATCCTTTTTTACAAGCCCCTCTTTACTATGGGGGCTATCCTTTCAAGCTCCCCTTTTCCACATTTGCCGGCCCTTGGTCACCAGTGAGGCCTGTGCCTTTAAGCACTCCTGGTCCAAGTTTACTGGCCCTTGGTTATACAGCAAGGGGGGGGCATTGTACCCATTTCAGGGAAGACTGAGGTCATCATCAACAACCAGCACCTCATAATTGACTGTGTTGAACACAGCTAAAAGGTCTAGCAGGACCAGTAAGGTCTGATGACCCTGGTCCAATGCCAGATGGAGATCATCAACCAAGGCCACCAATGCAGTCTCCATACCATACCCAGGCCAAAACCCAGACTGAGAGGGGTCAAGGAAACCAGTTCAATCCAGGTGTTTTTGGAGCTGCCATGCCACAGCCCGTTCAATAACCTTCCCTAGAAAGGGAAGGTTAGAGACTGGCCGATAACTGGCAGGAGCATCAGCGTCAAGAGATGGTTTATTGAGCAGGGTCCTAACCACAGCCTCCTTCAGGCATTCAGGCACCTGCCCTCCCAAAGGGAGGCACTAACCACCTCAGCCAGCAATGGTCATAGCGTCTCCTGGCCGACTTTCACCAACCAGGATGGGAAAGGAGCTTGTTCACAAGTGGTGGCATGAACAGATTGCAATAAGGACTCCACATCGGCAGGCGATACCATCTGAAACCAATCCCACAAAACAGGACAGGATGGGGCATCCATAGCCCCAAGATGATCCTCTGCAATAACTGCGGAACCAAAATTGTGGCAATGAAACAAGTTGCCTAGGGAGATCATTATCAAAGGGAGACCGGATGGTCATCTGTTTTATTTATTTTATTTATTTTTATTTTATAAAATATTTCTATCCCACCACTCCAGCGCACAGGGCAGCTTGGGGCAGTGAACAACAATTCAAACATAAAAACAATTCACAGTTAAAATCCCATATACATAAAAAAGAGACAACAACCTCCCCACCCACTCCCCCCTGAACCACCACCCCTATCCCCCCCCCTTGCCAAAAGCCTGGCGAAACAGCCAGGTCTTACACAAACGTCAACATGACAGAAGGGTGGGGGCCAACCGAGCTCCTATGGGAGCTAGTTCAAGAGCATGGGGGCAGCCACTGAAAAAGTTCTCACATCAGTGGCCACTGGCCACTTATCTCACCCGGGGAACCTCCAAAAAGGACCCCACGGACGATCTCAGGGGTTGCACGGGCACATGGCTAGTGAGACCATCCTGCAGATAAGCAGGGTCCAGGTTATGAAGGGCTTTAAAGGTCAAAACCAGCACCTTGAACCTAGCCCGGTGCTTTATAGGCAGCCAGTGCAGAGCCCGGAGTAGGACTGTAGCAGAAAGTCGCAGCGGTAGCTATTTCCGCCGGAAACAGCATTTCCACAATTAGTGATACGGCATGGCAGAGGCTTTCATTCCTCTAGTTTCATTCTGCTACTTCCATAGTTCCGCTAATTTAATTCCGCTACTTCCACAGGCTTCACAATTATTTTATTTATTTTATTTATTTTATAAATTTCTATCCCGCCCCTCCTGCCATGCAGCTCGGGGCGGCTCACAACCTTAAAACATACAATAAAATTTTAAGAATTTTTTAAAATTCACATCATATTTAAAAAATTAAAACAGGGCAAAAAAGACCAATATAAATATAAATAGGTATAAATAGGTGGGGGGAACTAAAACATTCCCCTACCCCTCCCTCCCAAAGGCCTGGGCGAACAGCCAAGTCTTACAACTATGCCGGAATGTTAGTAGGCTAGGAGCCAGGCAAGCTTCCTCCAGAAAGGAGTTCCAAAGCCGCGGCCCTACCACCGAGAATGCCCTCTCCATCGTGGCCCCCCGCTTAACACGGGGGACCTCCTGGAAGGCACCCCCGGCGGACCGCAGGAGCCGCTCTGGGGTGCGAAGGGTGAGGCGGTCCCTAAGGTAAGAGGGGCCGAGACCATGTAGGGCTTTATAGATCATCACCAACACCTTGAACTTGGCTCGGCACGCTATCAGCAGCCAGTGCAGAGCTCGGAGCACCGGTGTAATATGCTCCCGGCGGCCCGCCCCCGTAAGAAGACGAGCCGCCGCATTCTGC
>QEPC01010034.1:6887217-6908652 GCA_003113815.1 Sphenodon punctatus | reverse complement strand
GCCATCCTCACAGCCTCAACATAGGACCGCAAATGGGCCCTATGAAGAAGACGGTCGGAGTCAGATCGAGTCCGACGCCAGCGTCGCTCTAGCCTCCTGCCTACACGCTTCATACATCGCAGTCCCTCAGTAAACCAAGGGGCCCTGCGGTGACGAGCCCAAGGCAGAAGGCATCTCAGAGCCACCCTGTCGATGGCCTCCTCCAGAAAGTTGTTCCAATGCTGAACCAGCTCATCCACAGAGTGGCCGTCCACATCCAGGGTTAACTCCCTCAGGGCCTCCTGGAACCGCTGAGGCTCCATGAGCCTCCGAGGGCGGACCATCCTAAGTGGTCCCTTCCCCTTCTGGAGGGGGTGCGGTAGAAGAATTAGTGGAAACATGGCATTTCCGCTACTTCCGCCATTCCACCAGCACCACGAAATAGCAGAGCAGCGGTTTTCTGACAGTTTCAAACAATTCCACAATATTTCTGATAGTTTCTGAATTTGCAGAATGCTGGCGGAATTAGCGGAATGTCAGCAGAAAAGCAATGGTGTGGCCCGGGCAATTCCAAAATGGCAGAATGGAATTGCGGCGTAGTAAAAGCTGCTGCCTCTTCAGCCCTAGCTCAGAGCATAGGTGTCATGTGCAGATGCAGCCTCCGGACCAGCTTCTCAGGCAGCCCCATGTAGAGTGCGTTGCAGTAATCCAGCCTTGAGGTGATGAAGGCATGGATGATGGTGGCGAGGTCAGAGTCTGAGAGATACGGCTGAAGCAATGTTGTAACTGTAGTCATCCTGCATCCAGGTAGAAGGTTGACTTGATGGCCCTCAAGGTCCCTTCCAGCTCTGTGATTCTAATAAAAGCTATCCAGTCTCTTCTGTGTTGTGCGATTGTCTTGTCATTTGTGTGTGTGTGCTCCTTTTCTGGTGAAATACATTATTTTGCTCCAGCAGCAAGAACCTGCCAAGGCACGGAGGTGTAGGCCTGCTGATGCTAAGCCAACCTGGCCAGCCCAGTCCTGTGCTGGGCTCTGTGCTATGGCACATTTCACAGGCCAGATGAAAAAGGTGCGGTTCACATGCAGCCCACGGGCCTACAAGTCTCCACCCCGGCTGTGATTCATGTCGCCATAGCAACCACGGTTTATCATAATAAACTTTAGCATCATACAATGTCTTTCTTTCACCTTCATCGTGCCTCTAGTGCAGTCATTCTTGATTGATCAGAAACAGCTTGTAAATCATCAGCTCCCCACAGCCCCAGTCGATTATGAAGTCCCCGATGTTTGATTTGCGACATAATTTATGAACGTTCCAAATGAACCTGAGGTTTTTTGGCTTATTTTTTTCCTCCTTCTTGAAGAAGGAGCTGTTGCGGATGGCTCCGAGCATGAATTAGTCATTATCGCCTCATCTCTCACATCTTAACGTATCAAGTGCAGTCACCACTCTTCCCAAGTGGAACGGTTTGTAAACAGTGGCAATTAGACTTTTGTTTCTGCTCCGAGACTGGGACAGAGCGGAGAGAGAGAGAGAGAGAGAGAGAGAGCTGCGCTGCATCACAAGTGGGGATTTCTAAATGACTCATGCCAAGGTGCTAATAAAACCGTTATCAAACAAAGCCAGTGAGGGGAAAGTATGAAGCCGGTGAGGGGAAAGTATGAGGACTAATTGTCAGGAGATGCCAGTAAATCAAAAGGAGCAGCTCAATGTGTTTTTAAAAGTTAAGATGCCTGGAGATAATTGAACCACAGAGTCTCACCTAAGAGAAGCTACGCGAGCAAAGATTTGTCCAGTGGAATGGAAAATTGGTGTGATACAACATAGATATACTCATCCCTCCTGAGAGGAGGGAGAAGAATTGGTTTACCGTATTTACTCAAGTCCAAGATAAGGGGCTTTTTCATTTCCCCCCTTTAAGTCTGAAAAATTACAGGGCCAACCTTGATTGTGCACACTTCCTCGCCCCGATCCTAAACCCACATGCACCTTGCACAAGGGTGTGTACAGCTTTTGTGTGTTTACAGAGGTTGAAACTAATAATGAATTGAGCAATCACAATGAAAGTTGTTTCCGATGGAAACAGACCATTAATTTGGACTCACGCGATGAAGAAATGCAATGGCGTTTTCACTATTTTTGTTTGTTCCCATTCAGTAATTGCCATTGTTTGGTGTTTCTGGTCATTCTTCCTAGGCAGGAGCAGCCACATGACACACAACGTTCCTTACATGCTGCTCATGCTTGCTTATGTACGATCGCGAGTTCATGACATAGCTTTCACCATTTCCCTTATTGGTCCTTGTTTTGACTCTTTGTAAACTGTGTTTTAATTGGTGTACTTCAAGGGCTAGTCCTTGTTTTCAGATGCCAGAAACTGTCATAAAATGGTGGAAACTGACAAAAAATAGCAGAAACTAAGTGGCGGAAAATACCAACAATTACCTAAGCCCAATGAAAAATAACAGATTAATGAGTGTAGTGAGGAAACAGCAACCGTCACACGCACTCCCGAAAGGTGCCAGTAAAATTTGGTACAGTAAATGTTGCCAGTAAAATTTGGAAATTCATTTGTAAGAAAATGAATTTCTGAAATGCAAGCCTTCTCAGAAGCCACACCCCTACCCCATAAGTCATCCTTCCTAGCCCAGAGCTTGTCTATTCTCCAGCTGGCAAGCCAACCACTTGACTATACTGCCTCTCTACAGGTGACTGTAAAACAGGAGTTCTTGTGACTGAATCTATCTGATGTCTAGTACAGGGGGCAGAGCCGAACGTCATTAATAAAAATCATCCAAGTTGGTTTTTTTGGCTTTCCTTTTGACACCCAAATGGCCAACATTGGCCTTTTCCTGGTCTTTCACATTTTGGGGTGCACATTTCTACTGGAAGAATTTCGTAGGGCTCCACCCTACCCCCACTCCCTGCTTGAATTTAATTTCCGTGGTTGAGCCCTTGGCATGCCTCCCCCACCAATTAACCTGGTGGAGTGAGTATGTGTTTGTATTGATCCTGGAATAATGGGTCTTGTCCCATAACCTGCTATCCACCCTCTTTTAAAGTTGTCAGTCGTAGGGTAATGGTGTGTGACTTTAGCCCTGATTTTGGAAATGAAGAGGAAAGAACAGTAGGCAAATGGTTTTTCTGCATAAAAACCTCACTAAGTATCATTAGGATGCATACGAATGACTAGTTAGTGGTTAGGAAGTCTCTGGTGCTGTGTTAAATTGGCAGTTTAGCATCAAATTATGTTTATTCTCCCTTTCTATAGGACACACTCATGCATAGCTGAGAAGCTTTAGAAATGTTTATGTATTATGATCCTTGGAATCGAACAAGCCTAGACTCTGAGATAGTCCTAGTGTTGAGACTCATATTAAGTGGATTCCTTTAGGAGACAGTAAAGTGGAAGATTATCCTGTGATAGGAATGAAAAATAGAAGAAAACAGCCCTTGCTTTCCCAGTGGACACAGCCAAATTCTAGACAGACAGTAAATGAAAAAGCAGCCAGAACATTGGTTTGAATTGTGTCTCTGGATGCAGTGATGCCCACGTCTTTGCCAATGTCGCTCACTGTGTTGCCTTTGTGTGTTATTTACTAGAGTTCAGGGCTAGTCAAAACTTGAGCCAGAGCCATAACTAGCCTATGACAAACGTGGCAGTGGCCACAGGTGCATTTCCATGAGGGAAACCAACAGTGGCAGTGGCCCCAGGGCAGCTAAATCATCACCTGTGTGTCTGTTGTGCCACGGGGAGGGGGGGAGGGGACTGAACCCCACAGAAAGACCCCACAACCACCCATTGGTACTGGTTAAACACTAAGGGAGTCTGGGGCAGGCAGCCACGTCACGTCACACATACAGCTGAAAATTCAGCTGTCCTGGTGCATGGTTGGTTGGTGGGTGTCATGTAAATACACCCGTGGTCACTGCTATGTTGGCCATAGGTTAGTTATAGCTCTACCTTGAGCTGAAACATTGATTCATGATGAATGATGTTTTCATTTAAAACAGGCAATTTTTGTCCTCATCCTGAGATATGGAAACTTATTAGGTTTTTACTTGGGCTGTACCAAACATTATTTCCAGGTACTTAGTCTGAATTCCACAGTTCTGGGTACTCAGTCCGAGTACTTGGTGGTACTTTGGAACTTTTTTCGAGGACCCGGAATTTGGAACTTCGAATTCCAGACTTTGGAAATACTGAGAAGTTCGGAATTTCAGACCTTGGAACCGTAGAAACGTAGAACTACTTGATGCCAAAAAAGTCTCCATTGTGTGTGCCCAGCCCACCTACGCAAGGCAAGTCCCTCCCCCAGCACCATTAACCAGAAAGAAACTTGAAAGTATTCCCCCAGTGTCCCAGCTGGTCACATCTTGGCAAAGTTCTTGAACCCACAGTCAAAGCACTACTCAGTAAAGCAGGATAGCAAGAGTGGGACAATTGCTGAAGAATAAAACCCCACAAAAGTGAAACTGCTTTCAGAAATAAAAAAAAAAGCCAACAGTCATGTACCCACAGTATGGCCCACCATCAGCAGAGACTGCACCCACTTGAAAATCATTAGGCCACCCAAGCAGTGCACAGAAAAGCAGGCTAGCAAGGTTGGACATTCACTCAAGGAGAATTCAACAGCCCCACAAAACAGTGCAACTGCATGCAGAAATCCCACCAAAAGCCAGCCAGCCCCGCATACGTATTATAACACCCACAAGAAAGAAACTAGACATTCACACACACACCCTAGGGGCACCCACCTATTTTTTTTAAAAAGGCATGGCGCTGGTACTGTGGCACTGGTAACTTGAACAGACCAGGCAAGGGGAAGTGGAGCCAGGCAGAGAGATCCCTCTGGCCTCCTGGTGACAAGCAGCTAGCCGACCATTAGAAGTTACAGTTAATTTACACTTTACAATTACGGTTTGCTGTCCCATGTGGCAGTCACAGCCTCAGTAAGAAAGAAGACAACACACAACCCCACAAAATATTGTGCAACTGCATGGAGAAATCCCACTAAAAGCCAGCCAGCCCAGCAGACATAATTATTATAACACCCACAAGAAAGAAACCAGACATTCACACACACACACACACACACACACACACACAGAGGGCCACCCACTTATTTTTAGGGATGTGCGAATAGAATGTGGTTGGAATGTTCAGACGTTCAGTCTTTCAGTTCGAAACCCGAGTTCGGGTTTGTTTGTTCGGCTCGGCGGAGTTCGGTTTGGCCAAACTCGGCCAAACATCCGAAAATAGAGCTATCGATACTGATAATGAAATTGATATTTTTTTCGGTATCAGTATCATTTGGCCCTGAAACCACCCCTGGTCTACACCCCTGGTGCCAGGAAGTCTTCTCCTTAGCTGCCTCCCCCTTGCAGACATGTTTTTCCACCCAAAGTCATGTTTTTCCTGCCCCCGAACTCATCCAAACTCATCTGAACTTTTCAGAACTGTTCAGCTGTTTGAACATTCGGTTCGGACGTTCGGTTCGGTCATCCAAACAGGGCGAGTTCATCCCGAACTCCGAACATCTGAGCTGCATTCGCACATCCCTAGGCCTAAACCCGGCCGTTCCCCATCCCCCAACCTCATCCGCATCCCGTGCCTTCCCAAACACCAATTGCCTTTTTCCTGCTCCCTCTGGAACTGCCGCTCGTCCGTGGCTAAAGCTCCCTTCATCCACGATCTCTTCCTCTCTCGCCCCTTTCAACTCCTGGCTCTTACGGAAACCTGGATCACGCCCTCCAACTCTGTTACCCCGGCTGCTCTATCCTCCGGGGGCCTGTCGTTCTCTCACCGCCCCCGCCCTGAGGGCCTGGGTGGTGGTGTGGGCTTGCTCCTTGCTAAGCACTGCCAATTCAAAACCCTCTCCCCTCCCCCCTCCTCCTCCTTCCCTTCCTTTGAGGCCCACTCTGTGCGCTTATACTCCCCTCTACACCTTCGGGTTGCTGTCATCTACCGCCCCCCGGGTTCCCTCTCCTCTTTCCTCCCGGACTTTGAATCCTGGCTCACCTTCTTCCTCTCCGATGATATCCCCACTCTTATCCTTGGTGATTTCAACATTCACGTTGACACGCCCTCCGCCCCCTCTGTTTCCCGCTTTCTCTCTCTCGCTTCCTCCTTTAATCTCCGACTCTGGACCGACTCCCCCACTCATACTGACGGCCATTCCCTCGACCTCGTCTTCACTCGAAACTGTTCTCTAACTGACCTCTCCTTTGACCCCTTCCCTAGTTCTGATCACTTCCTCGGCTCCTTCAGCCTTTCCCACCGACCCCCCTCCGCCTCCCCCTCTATGCGCCCCTTCCGCAATATGCAGGCCCTTACTCCCTCGGAGTTTGCCGCACATCTTTCCCCCCTTCTCCCCCCCGTTTTCGCCTCCTCCTCCCCTGACTCTGCTGTCTCTGCTCTCAACGCTTCTCTCTCCTCGACCCTTGACTCTCTTGCCCCCCCCTCTGCTCGCCCCGTCCGCCCCCTCGACCCCCGCCCCTGGCTTACCCCTGCCATCCGCTACCTCCGCTCCTGCGCCCGGGCTGCCGAACGCCTCTGGCGCAAATCCCGCTCCCTCCCTGACTTCCTCCATTACAAATTCTCCCTCTCCTCCCTCTCCTCGGCTATCTCCCTAGCTAGGCAGCGCTATTATGCCTCTAGGATCGAATCTTTCTCCCGCGACCCTCGCCGCCTTTTCTCTACTTTCGACTCCCTTCTCAAACCCCCCTGCCCTCCCCCGCCCTCTTCCCTTGCTGCTCGGGATCTTGCGTCGTTCTTCACCTCCAAGATTGACAAGATCCGTCGGGATATTGCCTCCCGCCCCCCTCCGCCCCCCGCTCCCCTCCCGCCCCCTCCCCCGCCCCCCTCCCTCCTCGCATCCTTCCCTCCTGCCTCTCTCCAGGAAATCTCTGCTCTTCTCTCTTCATCCAACCCCTCCACCTGCCCCCTTGACCCGATCCCCTCCCGCCTCCTGACCTCTATTGCTCCCACTGTCGCTCCCCCCCTTCTGCATGTTGTCAATCTCTCCCTTTCCACAGGCTCCTTCCCCTCTGCCTTCAAACATGCCACTGTCTCCCCCATCCTCAAAAAGCCTACCCTGGACCCTTTCGATCCCTCTAGTTACCGGCCGGTCTCCCTCCTTCCCTTTGCTTCGAAGCTCCTGGAACGTGTCGTCTACTCCCGCTGCCTGAACCTCCTCTCTGCCAACTCCTCCCTCGACCCTCTCCAGTCCGGCTTCCGCCCCCTCCACTCTACTGAAACTGCCCTGGCCAAGATCACCAATGATCTACTTGTCGCTAAATCGAAGCGCCACTACTCCGTTCTTGTCCTCCTTGACCTCTCTGCCGCCTTTGACACTGTCGACCACTCGCTCCTCTTGGACTCCCTTTACTCTTTGGGCTTCCGTGGCTCTGTCTTTGACTGGTTCTCCTCCTACCTCTCTGACCGCTCCTTTAATGTCTCCCTCCCCGAGTCGACCTCCCCCTCCCTTCCCCTCTCGGTTGGGGTTCCCCAAGGTTCTGTCCTTGGCCCTCTCCTCTTCTCTATCTACACCCGGTCCCTTGGTGAAATTATTGCCTCCCACGGGTTCCAATACCATCTCTATGCTGATGACACCCAACTCTATCTCTCTACCCCCTCTCTCTCCTCCTCTGTCCGCTCACGCCTCGTCGACTGCCTCTCTGATATCTCCGCCTGGATGTCCCGACGCCAACTCAAACTGAACATGGCCAAGACTGAACTCCTCATTTTTCCTCCCTCCCCCTCCTCTCCCTCTGACCTGACCGTCTGCATTGATGGGGTCACCATCCGTCCTGTTCTCCGTGCCCGCAGCTTGGGCTTCATTTTTGACACGCACCTCTCCTTTAAACCTTACATTGACTCTGTGGCCAAATCCTGCCGATTCGCTCTCCTCAACATTGCCCGCATTCGCCCCTTTCTATCTGTCTCCTCGGCCAAAATCCTTGTTCATGCCATGGTTATCTCTCGCCTCGACTACTGCAACCTCCTCCTTGCTGGCCTCCCTCGCTCCCACCTGTCCCCCCTTGTGGCGATCCAAAACTCTGCCGCCAAGGTCATTCACTCTGCCCGTCGCTTCGACCATGTGACGCCTCTCCTCCTCTCCCTTCACTGGCTCCCCCTTCCTGAACGTATCCTGTTCAAACTCCTGGTTTTCACGTTCAAATCGCTCCATGACCAAGCTCCCCCTTACCTCTCGGACCTAATCGCCCTACGCGCTCCTGCGCGCGCTCTCCGCTCTTCCGCTGTCCCCTCCCTCGCTCTCCCTCGCTTCTCCTGCTCGCCCAACCGCCTTCGTCCCTTCTCCCTCGCTGCCCCGCATGCCTGGAACTCCCTCCCTGCCGACGTCCGCCTCGCCTCCTCCCTCCGCTCCTTCAAATCCCTCCTCAAGACCCACCTTTTCCATGCTGCCTTTCCCAATGCCCTCTAGTCTTTCCCCTTGCTCTTACTGTCAGCCCTCCTCTGCTGACTGCTGCTACCGACCACCTTGTAACCAAGCCAAGTACACGCACCTGAGACTTCGCATCCGCCTGAATGTTTGTTTGTCTTCTCCCATGTCTCTCCCGCTGTCCCCTCTCCTTGTCTCCCCCTCCTTGTCTTTTAGATTGTAAGCCACAGGTAGGGACCGCAGCTGATTATATGTTCTGTACAGCGCCAGGTTGTTACTGGCGCTTTATAAATGTTTAATAATAATAATAATAATAATAATCCCTACTTAATTTTTTTAAAAGTTATGGCATGATTGGTGTACTGTGGCACTGGTAACTTGAACAGACCAGGCAAGGAGAAGTGGAGCCAGGCAGAGAGATCCCTCTGTCAACCTCATGGTGCTGACAACCAAACAGCAGGCAGCAGCAATGTGACACTGGCATGCAACTATTTATTTATTTTTAAAAAGCATAGCATGGTAGAAAACATAACACCCATCTGCCAGCATTAGCCCTATGGACAGGACAGGACAGGACAAACCATGCTATGCCACATACCAGTCCAGGCATCCCTCCGCCCAGCCGCTTACTTACAGATAAGCAGTGTAGCACACAGACAAATTCACCAAAGAGAATGGAAAATGGCAGTGCAGCCACTTTTATTTGCCCTGCAAACCAATCAAAACTTGCCATCTTGCTTGGCCAGCCAATCAAAACTTTCCAGCTCACTTACCATCACACAATTGGTCCCTCCCATACCCCCCCTCCAACCAAATATGGCACTAAGTTTCATTTCCAGAAGCTCAATTCCAGCCATGTGTTCAGTGGCTTCTGAAGTTTTCCGATGAACTACCTTGGTCTTCGGAACTTCGGAAATTGGGCATTCCGAACTGAAGACCAGAATCTTCTGTGATTTCCGAAGTTTTACAAACAACGAGTTTCAGCACTAGTTTTTACCATGCTCTTCAATAGATCATTTCACTTCTTTCTGGTACTTTGAGTGCATGTTGTCTGTTTGGTACTTTGGTGGGAGAAAGGGGAAGCAGAATACAGACTAGACATGAACCAAACAGCTAAAAAAATTATCCACAGTTGGTGGGCTCGATCCCAAGCAATGTGATTCCCACACGGAGCCGTAAGCATGCACAACCACTTACATACCATGCGGCTCCTCATTGTGGGCACATTGTGCCCAGTGGAAACTGCGCACATGTGCATGTGCACATGAGACCCATGGGGCATGGGATCACGACCAATATCTGGTATTCTGACTAGTTTCCAAATCGAAACTGGAAAAAGACAGGGAACCTAACAAAGAAGCGCTTATACCATGGTCCAAGATACCAAACCTTTCTTGTTGACAGCATCCATGTAGCCAGTCATTCACCTCAAGTATTCTTCTCTCTCTACTTAGGGCTCTACCTTCAACAGGAAGGGCAGACAAGAACACCACCCATGCCCAAAGGTCCTTCACCTTTTTCCCAGAGCCTCAAGCGATATGCTCAAGGCTCTGCCGGGTGGTATCATTTGTTCCCACATGGATCAGCAGGAATGGATAATGATCAGTGGGTTTTATGAGTCTCAGGAAGTCGCTGAGCGACAAGAGGTAGGTAAAATGGGGCATTCCTGAATAAAGTGCGCGGGATCCCCACAGTAGAAGCAGGCCCGTGAGCGTCGACGCCGCTCTCGTTCCTCTGGCGTAAGAGGACCCCGGGAAGCTCCCAACTGCATGGGTTCTGGGTCTGGTAATTTTGGCCCTGTTCTCTCAGGGCCTGGGGTCACGAGGGGTCCTGGCCGGACTGGTAGGCTCCTTCCTTCTTGGTGCCATTCCCTTCTACGCTCCGTGAGCCGCTCGTCAATTTGTAGCACTAACGTAGCCAGACCGGCCCAGGTCTCCGGGAGGGGGGTATAGGCCAACTGGTCCTTGAGATCATCTGCAAGGCCCCTCCGAAAGTGTACCTTCAGCAGATTGTCTGGCTGTTGTAGTTCCAAGGCGAGTTGCTGGAATTGTGTAATGTACTCCAGGAGGGGCGCTCGACCCTCGCGAAGGGAAAGAATGGCTGTTTCCGCGTCTCTTAAACGATGTGGGTGGTCGAATAGGAATCAAAACTTGCGGATGAAGTTCTCATAGTGAGACAAGAGCAGGCTCTTACTGGTGAGCAAATTCATAGCCCACTCTAATGCTACACCCCCTAAATTCCCGATCATGAAGGCCACCTTTAAGTCGTCCGTCGGGTATGTAGATGCCTGGGTGGTAAAGGTGAGGTCACAAAGAGCCAGGAATGTTCGACAGGCCTTGCGTTCTCCCTGGAATTTCTCAATGCGCGGCCCTCAAGGCTCTCGGGCCACTACTGGCACTGGGCCTCTGGGCCCGGGTGCCACAGGGGGTGCTATCGCCCCTTCGTCCGGAACTGGGACAACAGGAGGAGCAGGGGGGCCAGAAGGACCATGGCGGGGGGAGCCGGCCCTGATTGCTGGGCTATGGCAGCCGCCAATTCCCCATGCTGCTCCTGCAGGTCTTTAATCTGCATGGCAAGCGACTGCACAGCTTGCACCAAGTTCCCTATTGCCTGGGTTACATCCATTGGGGGGAAAATCAGGGATGTAACAAATAGGTTGGCTGGTGAATCTGTCAGTGGGAGGGGGAAGAAGGGGAAGGAAAGTACAGCAGGAGAATCACTACGGAGACCAGAAGCACACGGGGAGGCTCTGAATATCGAAATGGTGGGGAAAATGCCCGTCAGGATAGTGTGTGGGCCCTTCCACGTGCAGGTGCACCAGGAAGTTAGGCCCCTATCATCATAGGGCTCAGAGCGCAAGGGACGGGGGACCCACACACACCTACAAGCGTACCCTGGGGAAGAAGGGCTGGAAGACCAGTGGAGGATGGTGCAGAGGATGATAGGAGGGGGAACCCACGGGAAGGGGGGAAGGAGAAAGGGGCTTCCACACACCAGGGGGGAAAGGGGAGCGGAGGACCCAGGAGGGGCAAGGAAATACAATTACACACTGCCCGCAGGCTCACCCAACCCACACAAGCTTCCTAAGGATCAGCAGGAGGGAAGTCTTCACTCAGTCACAGTCTGAATATGATATACGGATACAATGGGGAACAGGGGGAGAGGAACAATGGGGAAGTTGAACAGGGAGGAGTCACGCCACAAAATCCACACTCAAGAAACCACTTAGCTTGCACACGGGGCCAGTCCTTCCAGGCACGCAGCTCTGATCACCAGCGTTGTTCCCTCCGAGCTGCTGGTTCATAAAGGGGAGGCCCCGCCCCCCCGAGCGTGCCTGGAGGCATGCCGAACATCTCCGCAGGGGGCGTGGCTCCACGCCGCTGCAGGGAGTTTCTGCTGCGCCTGAGCTAGCAGGCCCCATGTGATTGCCTGCCGGGGCTCTTGGGAGCGGAGGCACGCCCGTCTCATGGGCTGGGGTATGTTGTTTGCTGCGGGGGGCGGGGTTCCCGGCCAGCAAGTGCACCCGCCGGGCTGCTGAGAGGCGGTGGGAGTGGCGGCGGGTGACGGGGACACAGCATACCTCATGAGATGAGAGGTCCGGTCAGCACACAGCCACCGCCATCCCTCTGAGTAGGGAGTCACCAACCACCACCACCTTTTTCTTCCTCTTACTGGGGGTGGTGGTTGGATTCCTCACATCCATAGGGGGCCACCTTCCTCCTTCCTCTGTATCAAAATCCGTGGTGGCATTCTTCTTATAGAAGACTTGGAGTCACTCTCAGAGAAAAGAGCCTGAAGAAGTTTTTGTAGTTCTCAGACACCGAGTTCAGTTCAGTTTTGCCAGTTTCAGTTTAAAGTTTTTTTACACAGTTTTAATTACAGGTTCATATTTCAGTTCCATATTTAAATCCCTGGAAACTTTAAACCATGTTTCACCCCATCCCCATCTCCCAGGGCCCTATTCCCCTCCTCCTCCATGACCACCCCTTGAGGCTCTGGAATGTATTTACCAGCCTCGGAGGGCTTGATTGAATCTCTGCTAGCCTGCTGCTGCTGTGGGGTGGGCTCCCTTAACAAGGTGCACCCCTGAGCTCCCTGGTCCACTGCGCACATGTGCATAATGGCCACCACCCTTAACCAAAAAGGCGGAAGTCAAAATAAGATGGCTGCCTTGTTCCGATCAGTGGCCATTTTGCGCATGCATCTGTGGAGCGGGATGCTTGGCCACATGCTGCAGCAAGGGAGCCTGCTGATAGGTTCCCCACAGCAGCATTGGGCTGGCAGAGCTTCAGTCAAGCCCCCTGAGGCCAGTAAGTACACGCCAGGGCCTGAGGGGATGGAGTTGGGGATCCAAAAAACTTAGGACCTGAAAATTGCAGACTGATTTACAGCCTGCTTCGGATTAAACCGTAACGGCCTTTTCCAGGCTGTTCACAATTTAATCCAAAACCAAAAGTCCCATCCTTAGCAAACAGTAATGCAGTGAATGGTAATGCATAGATGGTAAAATGCAGTGTCATAGTTAAATGGCAATCCAGTTAACCAGATAATCCGCCAAACTAACCGGATATCGATTGGCATCTGAAACTTTCCAGATACCTGCAGATTCTGCGGATCCAGCCAGACACCAAATAGAAGTAGTTATGTGTTGGAGCGCTAGTACAGACAGACAGACACCCACGCTGCGGGGTTTATCCCAGGAATAACAGTGTAGGAATGTGAAGCGTGAGCAAGATCAGAAATTGCGGATGCAAAACGACCCTCTGCCAAGCTTGTTTGGGGCATGCCTGAAGCGTGGACCCAGGGCTTTTGTGTTCAATGTGTGAAGATTTTTCTCTCTGTCATCAGTTCATAAGGGGAAACTGACATGCTGCGCTCTGATCACTCCCTATCTTTGCTCAAAGCAAAAGCCAGAGGCACCTCTAAGGCCGCTTTTACACGAGCGCCTCCTGCTCGCGCCGTGGAATCATGCGGCTTGTAAACGTGCTGCGGGCAGCTTTTAGACGTGCCTAGACGCACCATATTTCTGGTTGCGCATTCTTTAACAGCGCAAACTCAATACCTTGCATATCGAGGTACCAAATACCCCAGCACTTAGTGTAGCCTAAGCAATTTGACCGCAGGAACGAATACCTGAATTTGTCTTTGTCACGGTTATGAAAGTACATCGGAGCATAGAGTTGTGGGGTTGGAAGAAATCTCAAAGGTCATCAATCCCACACTGTTCTCCAAAGCAGGATATCCTCTGTGGAACAGGGTAAGAGTCCCAAGGGGTAAGACTTTGCAGGGTCCAGCCCCAAGGAACCCCAGCCACAATGTCCAGCCCCAAGGAACCCCAGCCACAATCTTTGCCATAATGTCCTTTAGTCTACTCTTCCCACGCACTCCCATATATACACACGGACTAAGGCCTGCGCTAAGGCCGTGCCTGGCTCAGAACAGCTCCTCCTCACCAGGTAGCAAATGCCACAGCCTCATCATTCCCTGGCATAAGCTACAAGCACAGTCGTCTCGGCCCAGTTCCACTCCAGCTTCCAGCTCAGTTGCCCACACCCTGGAGACTCTCCTCAGGCTCTGCTGGCCAGGCACAGTTCCTCCTGGAGCCAGCTAGTGAGGCAGAGCCCTACCTCTGCCATATTGTCTCTCTCTCTCCCACTCTCTCTCTCTGGTTTCAGCTTGATAACTTCTGGGCTGGTCCCATGTCCAGTCAAGCTAGCCCACTCCGGCCCAGCTTCCAGCCCCTGGAAGCTAGCCCACCTGAGGCATCAAGGCAATAACCTGCACCGCCTAAGTGACTACTCCCTCCATGCCTGCGCTATCTTAGTGTAAAGGGTCAGGGCTCTGGCCCACCGCCTGACCCTGCTACACTCTGCCTTCCTCTGCCTGCAGCATCATAGACAAATGCTAGTCCAGATGGGTTTGGAAAACATCCAGATTCCACAACCACACTTTTCTCTCCCTTTCTTTGGGGGACAGGATAATAGTCAATGGGCACAAGCAGCAGCAGCAGCAGCAGCAGAAGCTAATAATAATAATAATAATAATAATAATAAATTTAAAAAATAAGGCCGATCCCAAGCCCCTGTAGTAGGAGTGTGCATGTCATTTTTTATTACAATAATGATAACAAAATTGTAATTTTCATTATTGTTATTGCAATAATGAAAATGCCAAATAATAATAACAGAAACGGAAACAAAAATGACATTTTGTTTTTGAAATAAAGGTATAAAACTGAAAAATGTATTTCTGGCTATAACCTTTTTATTTCTTTTTTAATTCTAATGACACTTGGGGAGAATATAACCCCCATGAAGGGCACTACGTGTACCAATTTTTGAAATGATTAGGTAAAGGGAACCAATTTTAGAAGCAATTGAACATTGTGATTTTAAGAAAAGCTCCATACACATTCACAGCTACAACTTCTTCATATTCCATTCAATGTACATGAAATCTAAGAATATTATGTCTCTCCACAAGCTTAACAACCCTGCAAATTGTTAGAATGATTGGATAAAGGGTCCTGATGGTATAAGACATTAACTTGAAACTGTAACATTTGTATATTCCATCCTGTTTACAAGATATTTGGCAGAAATGTATCACATACCTTCACTGTCATCTCTGCCAAACTACAGGAAAATGTATAAAGGGACCCAATTTTAGAAGCAATTGAAGTTGTCCCCTTGAAGACCATTATTCAGATAAATAGTAGTACATGCAGTGCCAGTCAGAGGCAGGCAACTGGCACAGCAGGGGGAGGGAGGCTGTAGGAGGAAGGCTGTGGAACAACCCAAAAGACTGACAGACACATCCACTGGCCAATTACTGCATGCTTCTAGCTTTATAGGACCAATTGGTACTGGCTTTGAGGCAGGCATAGAAGGGACATAACTGGAACTTGGAGGCATAGTTTACACATCCAGGCTGGCCAATTATCATCACAATCACATCCTGCAGCACTGTGACAGAGGAGATAAGATGGCTCTTTCCTAAACAGATGCTTCTGACTTCCCAGAAACAAGTGAGGAAGAGATGTTGGGATGGTTACAGCACAGAATATTTGGTTGACATTTCTTCTAGCAAATTATTAATTATTTATTATTATTATTATTATTATTATTATTATTATTATTAGTAGTAGTAGTAGTAGTAGTAGTAGTATCAAGCATTTATATAGCGAAAGCAATGTACCTGGTGCTTTACAAAGTAATTAGCATCACAACCCGATCTTATACCACATTGGGCATTTTTACACACACCTTAAAGTTCCAGATTTTTCAATCGTCTGGGTTCATAAGTCCACAAGTAAGTTCTGGATGGATGTATTCTTCAGACAAACACTGCCCTGAGGCAGCCTAAAGTAGCCGCAGCTACTCAAATGGAAAATAAAATTTCATGAAACTATTTTGAGACCAGTGCCACTGCAAGAAACTGAGCATTAGCCAGCCAGAAAATAAATTGCTATATTTGGAATCACCAAAATATTAGAAAGCTTATGTTCTAACATAGGTCTTTTTTACATGGACCAGGTTGGGGGTTGGGGTTTTTCGACGCAGGTGGTGTAGGTGTGTGTGTGCCCATTTACATGGACACACACCCACCTACACCTACCCACACCCACCTACACCCATGGAGCATCCTCCGTTCTGGCGGATGGCTCCATGGGTGGAGGTGGGTGTGGGTAGGTGTGCGATGGGAGCGCACATGCACAAACACCCACCCCCCATGGTGTTTACATGGGTGCACACCCGCTGCACACCCATCCCCCCACCCACCAGTGGCCGTATACACTGACTCCCCCCCCCCGCCGCACACCTGTCCAAACACCGAGTGGCAGGGGAGAGAGGGGGTGGTCCAAGTAAAAACAGTCATGGAAAGCCCAGATATGAAATGAAGATGTCAGAAGAACAAGAGTCTTATGGGCAAGATGAGGGAAGACAGATTTTGGTCACCTAGAAAGAGGAGGCTACAGTTATGGTTTCTAGACAGTGAAAACAATAGAGGTAGAAGGAAGAAGGCCAACAATAGAAGGCCAAAATGAGCAAACCCATTGCATCTAAATGATCCAACCTGAAACGGGTATCGAATGATATCCAACTGATCATCATTCAGTTACTCATTTTCATTATTGTTTATTATTATTAGCAAGCATTTATATAGCGCCAGCAATGTATAGCCATCCCGAGCTGCTCTGTGAGCAGGAGGATGCGGGGTAAAAGAGCAGCGAAATAAATGAATAAATAAATAATTGTACCTGATGCTTTACAAAGTAATTGAATAGACACGGTCCCTGCCCTAGGGCTTACAATCTGAGAGACTGGGGGGTGGGGAGACGAAGGAAGGGGAACAGAGGGAGAGTCAAGGAGTGCAAAATTCATGAAGATGCGAGGTTCCAGGTGCACGTCCTGGGCTTGGTTACATTGAGAATGATGGCTGGTTGGTCCATGTGGTGAGGATATGAGTACACAGACCTCAGGTAACAAATTGTACTGAATGGAAGGTATCAGCGGGAGTTAGGTGAGGGGAGTGAGGAGTCGGTCAGGGAGGGCAGAGCAGAAGAGGTGGGTCTTGAGGAGGGATTTGAAGGTATGAAGGGAGGGGGTGAGGCGAATTTGGGCAGGGAGGGAGTTCAAGGCAAGTTCCAGGAAGTTCATCTTTTCATAGTGTTCATTCATTTCATTCAGTCTATTGGTTTTGGTTGGTCTTTTGTGTAGCTCCAGTTTCATGGTTACTGGTGGAAATGTCCAAAGAGAAAGGAATGACCCAAACCAGGAATGACTGAAACCAAAAACAAACAAAATCAATGAAAACAACTGAAATAACCAAAAATGTGAAAAGTCATTTGGGTCGACTACAACCTATGAAAAATTTGTTGGGGGGGTATACAAACATTTATTCTGTCATCCATTTCTGCTCTAGCCAAATACTGGGAACAAAGATTAGGAGTGAACCGGAGAAAAGGACATGGTTGAATGCAGAATGATGGAAGATCTGGCAGACAATGCAGGAAACTACTGGTATTTGTTTATTCGGCTACCTTTTGCCCTAGCCGCAAAAATACATATATATATAACAATATGACAATATTAACAACATCAATATCAATAAACAATAACAATAACGCAATAATACAAACCATAATAATGTTCCTATAAATACCACATCTTTTATCACCCCCACAGCTATATAGCTAATACAGAAGAAAGAAAATCATGCAGTTAGGGCATTGCCAAGCTTTTCTGCGGGGGCTGCCGCGGCAGAGCTTGCCCCCTGAAGTGACAATGAGTTCAGGCTTAATACTCATAGGCCAGATAGTTACATTCCCTAACCATTGAATTTAGGCTAACCCTCCATTAGTTATAGCCAATATCTAAGTTTAGTCAGCACTTCTCCAGTAATTCAACAGTACTGCTCCCAACATTCCTCATTGTTGGAAATTGGTTACCAACGCCCCTAAGGGATGCCTATATAACTTCCCTTCTTTTTATCATCAGGTCTACAAACATAGCCACTGCAAGCAGGTCATCAGGTGCAGTCAGGATAGATAGAGTGGATATCGATCTCTCCCTCTTAGGCCTTGTTGTCTTTTCCCATATTGAGGATAGCCATACCTCCCTCAGACTGAGATAGTATGGGCAGAATAACATTTGGTGTTCTGTAGTTTCAATCACCCGCATAGAGCAGGTACAGTAACGGGAGTCATACCGAGTTTTTGAAAATCTACCTTCCAATATAGCGGATTGGATCAGCTGGAATTGTAGCTGGGTATAGTTTCTTCTTAAAACCCTGTTATTCAGTATATCCATTAAGGTTCCATGGTAAAAAGTAACTTAATTGACCCCAGATTAGGTGTAGCTTTCCGCTGCTTTACCAAAGAAAGATTTTCTTGCTTGGCAATGTCCTTAGATCTAAGATCAATTTCACTTTTAATACCAGCCACTGGTTTCGCCTGGAAGTGGGCAAAAGAAAATCCTAATTCCCTCAATAGAGTGGCCAGATAATTTACCCAGGGATAGGGACGGGCCCCAGTATGGTTTAACTCCTCCACTAAACACGGAACTGGGAGCTAGTCCTGCTGCTGAGTCATTAGTCGAAACCAGTATTTGATTAAAGCCATTCGGGCACAATGTACAATAGACAAGACACCAGTTTCAGCCCGCAGTACTGCCCCCAGACGACCGTTGGCAACTCTAAGCAGCCTGCGAAGAGCATAGTTCTGAACTTTTTCTAGGGTAATAACATCTGGAGAGCGGATAAGCTCCAATTCAAACGTCAACATCGCATGGATTTTAAGTGAGTAGGTTTTCAAAAGGGTAGATACCACAATGGGTCCTGACTTGTTAGCAGCCTTTAAAAGGCTACCAGCAATTCTTCGTGCCTGGACCACTCTATTTTTAACATGGGATGCCCAAGTTCCTTTGGAGGTAAAAACAGTTCCCAGATATGTAACCGTAGTTATGAGCTTGAAACTAAGGCCATTAATGACCCATTTGGCAGGTGGCGCTCTGCCACCCATGACCATAATGCTAGATTTCTTGCTGTTAATTTCCACAGGATACTACTGGTTAGATGGGAGGGAAGCCCAGTCAAAGGCTGACTGGGAGAAAGAACATGCAGTCTGGTGTTTTGCCTTGTTCATGGCCAAGGAATCCAGCTGTCAGAAACTTAGGAAGAAATGCTAGGCTATCTATTCAGTCTGGCTATGATCTGTAGGGAAGGCAGCACACTCTGATGGCTCCTGGCTTGATCACCTACACAGACCTTGCTGAACAATCTTGTTTTACCTCACTCCTTGCTCCTGGTATCATACTCTTCCTTTCTGCCAGAGTTGCTCCATGTTGCCTGGCTTGGCCCAGCTTCTACCTTCCTCAAGTCTCACCATTCCCCACTTTGCTGCATCTGAATGCCTGATTCCTGACTCAGCTGTGGTTTCTGGTTCTCTCTGACTTCTGTTCTGACCTGATATCTGACCACCTAATTCCTGACATGGCACACTTTTTTGGCTCTTAATTCTAGCTCCGACCACCCAGTTTCTGGGTGATTACAGACGTGACGCAGTGAGATTCACCCCTGTGAATCCCACCCTAGTGTCCATTGCATCACCGTGGGCCGTGGTGAGCTGCACGGCCCCAACAGACTTGACAGGGGCGGCACCACCACCCGGGGCCAACCGGAGTGAACCCAGGCCAGGGGAACCCAACAGTCATGACGTGGTGGCCAGAACCGCAGTGGGAGGCCCACAAGTCACCGGGGTTACGTGGCCATTAACATGGCCGCCTGAGGGCAAACAAAGCCAAAGACAGCAGAGGGCCCTGCCCAGGGAAGGGAAACATGAAGGGAGGCATGGAAGGAGCAGCAGCACAAGCAGCGTGAGCAGCGCTCACAAACAGTGGCCGCATGGAAGATGCACGCACTTCAAAATGAGAGGCGCACACACACACATGAAGCAGCACACCCACATAACAAAGGGCAGCTGGGCAGGGGGACAGAGGGAGGCACACACCTGGGGGGGGACAGGGAAACCCACGACCGGTCGGATGGTGGAGGGGGCCGAGGGGCCAGCATGGCCAGCCCACCAGGAGGGGGGGGCAGGACCTCAGCGGACAAGGGGAAGGGGGACCCAGCAGCCCAAGGAGACAGGAGGCAACACAAGGCACAGGGAAGTGCAACAGGTGTTTATTGAGGGCACAAGCAGCACTGGACCGGTGCAGAGCCATACAGAGTAGGACCGCACGGGGCCAGGGCGCGGGAGAAGGGGCAGCAGCAAAGGGGGGCATGGGGCCCAGTCCGGGAGGGATTGAATCACCACAACGGCCCACCATGGAGGCCACACAGAGGACTCCTGGACGGCGGCAGTGGGTCCCAGGCGAGGGGGTGACAGGCAGGCAGGCGGCAGTGGGTCCCTGAGGGTCCAGTCATCCAGAAGAGGAAGCAGGTGGTGGTACGAGCACCCAGGACACTGATGGAACGGAGGCACTGAAGAGGCAGCTGGATGACAGATGGGCCCGGAGCACCCTACACCCAGTTTCAGGGGCTCCCATTGGGTGGAGGGGGCAGTACCAACAGCAGGTGCACATAGTGGGGTGACTGCCACAGTCCCCAGCAGAAGCCACGCCCAGCCATGTGGAAGCAGATCGGGTAGAAGGACTCGAAGGGATCCGCACAGCTCATCCCGAGTTGCACATCAGAGCAGCTGCACACCTCTGACAGGGCCGCCAGCTCCGGCCTGGAGCGGGGGGCAAGCCATAATTGGCCACAGGGGGCCAGGGAAGGTGGGACAGCTCCAGTAGACATTAGTAGGCAGCCTCATGGGAGCGCAGATACCCATGGGCGCCCTGCATGCTGATGAAGTAGGACACAGACACGGCAGGGCCACCCTCACACAGGCAGGTTGCATATCTCGGGAAGGCACACACACACTGAGCAGAGGCCATCTCAGCAGGGCTTCATGCCGCTAGGCCCCCCAGTGTGTCCGGTAAGCACCCCTCAGGGAAGGGGGTGAGCCCCAGCTCCTCGCAGTGCATGCGGCAGTCGCCAGCGGTCATGACATAGCCGAAGCACAGCATACCAAAGCTCAGGCACCGATAGTCATATGGCCTGATGGACAGGCTGTGCTGAACAATGGGAGAACGCCACAGGTCGCACAGGGCCATGCTCTCATGGGCGGTCCAGGCATGGACAGAGCCCCTAGAGCCTCCGAGCGGGACCTTGGGCTGGGATGCAGCTGCCATGGTACAGCTCCTGGAGGGTCTGAGCTGCAGCGGCTGTGGGGGCAGCATGGGATGCGGGGCAGACAGGGGCTGGCAAGCCCGACAGATAACAGCTGGACAGGAACAATGGGTCCACTGTGGAGGGATGCGAAGGGAGCAGGCAGCGCACAGGCCGGACAGCCTCACGTATACACACCTGCCTGTGGAGATTATTATTATTATTATTATTAATAAACATTTATATAGCACCAGCAGTGTACCTGGCACTTTACAAAGTAATAAAATAGACACGGTCCCTGCCCCTAGGGCTTACAATCTGAGAGACAGGAGCTG
>QEPC01010034.1:6873782-6886492 GCA_003113815.1 Sphenodon punctatus | reverse complement strand
CCCCATCCCCTACTGCTGCCTGCCCTTTAAATCTTCCTCCATATGCCGCTTGTTCTTGTTTGCCTGGCAGCGACGCTGCGTGCCGTCACCACGGCCCATGGTCATTTCCTTTCACCGCGGCCGGGGGTTTCCCTTCAGATGTTACTTTTCATTCACCCCTGCCGTGGTGACCATTCACCACACTTCTGGACCTCCTCCCGCCCCGACCTCGCGAAGTGTGGTTAGATTCACCCCGGGTCGCGTTTGACTGAGGTGAACATCTGGATGCGAACGAACAGACATGCACGACTCTTTCACACACACACACACACACACACGCACGCGCGCGTTTGACTGAGGTTGACTGGTGAATGCCTAAAACGTAACATCTGAAAGTACCCTCTGATTCAGCATCTGCCAACCCAGGGTGAAAACAGACATGACGCTAACCACCCTTTAACCACCCTTGGTGGTCATTTATGCATGCTTCAGGGCTGCATAGGGCACCAATACAGCCCTGCAACATGCATAAATAACCACCAAGAGTGGTTAAAGGGTGGTTAGCGTCATGTCTGTTTTCACCCCCAGTGTCAAGGCTGGAGATGTGGGTGATAGGTGGACTGCAGGATTAGGTCCAGGGACAGGGTCAAGGTGGGTGCACACACCCAAGATACCCCCAAGGTAGTACATCACAGAGACCTTGATCTCAGTTCTTGAATTCTCAGTATTTTTCACGATAAGCAAAAATGCTTCGTTTCAGCCCTAATCCTAACTATTAAACTAGGCAAAACAAAAACAAAAAAACACACAACAACTTCATACCTGACTTTTGTACATCACTTAGGCTCAGCACAACATGGCAGGTGTCTCTTTAATTAATTGTCACCTTCCTCCATCCACATTTATCTCTAAGACAGGCAATTATTTTAAATGAAATTAATGATGAATGAATATAAGAAAAAATGCCCAAGAAATCATTAGATACAAAATGTTTCTGGTGTATGGGATTAATTTAAGCAGTACCAGCTTATGTAGTAATATAATTAACAAAGTACCGTTGTAATGGATGCTTTGAGTAACTCCTGGTGTGAGGTTTTTCAGCAACATGTTCACAATATAAAATCTAATTTGCTATATGTCTTGCAATGGGTAGCATTCCGAATCTCATTTGTTTCCAAATAAATCTTGTGGGGAATCACAGTGCTTTGGAAATTACAGCCAATCAGAGGTGAAACAGGTAGTGGGCATATTATTTGCATGGATTACCTGTATATTTGGGTAGCACTTTGGCTAGACAAACACTGGGCTGGATCCCAAACACTACACACAGTACAAACAGTGCATGTGCATCTTTCATGCATGTCACGTGCAACGCGCATGCACCCGGCTGAGCAAGACTATGGCCTGTGTACAAGCCATGCACAAGCTGTGTGAGCGCACATAAGAACATAAGAAATGCCATACTGGGTCAGGCGAATGGTCCATCGATCCCAGCATCCTGTCTCCGACAGTGGCTAATCTCAGTTGCTTGAACTACCCAACAGGTCACAATTGGGCAATTCATTCCCTGCTGTTCACTCCCTGCTCCTGACAATAAGAGGTTACATTCTCCAAGCCTACCTGGCTAATAGCTGCTAATGAATGTGCCTGCCAGAAACTTGTCCAAACATATCTTAAACCCAGTTATACTACTGGCCTTGATCACGTCCTCTGGCAACAAATTCCAAAACTTAATTTTGCATTGAGTGAAAAAATACTCTGACAATTCAGAGTATTTGGGGGACCTTATCAGGGTATTGTTTTTCTGTCCAAAAATACACCGACAATTTCTCAGAACTAATGTCATGATTTGAATTTCGCCCAGAATCTTTTATTTGTTTGGAATGTGCTACATGTTGGTTTCATGGAGTGTTCCCTAGTCCTAGTACTAGCTGAGAGGGTAAATAACCGTTCCCTATTAACATGTTCCACACCACTCATGATTTTATAATTGTCTATCATATCCCTTCTCAGTCATCTCTTCTCCAAGCTGAAGAGCTGCAGCCTATCCAAACCCACTTCACATAGGAGTCATTCCTTTCCCCTTATCATTTTTGTTGCCCTTCCTCTCTGCCTCTTCTATTTCAATAATATCCTTTTTGAGATTGGGCAACCAGAACTGCACACAATATTCAAGGTGTGAACACACCATAGACTAACACTGCTTTAAAACGAGGTGCCTAAAAGCGCCTCCTGAGCCCCACGTTGAGAGAAAAGCCAACCAGGGAGTGACATGCTCCCCATTGCCGGCAATGGTGACGGCTGGAAATACAGTGCTTTGAAGAGGCACATTCTGAACACCTCACTTTTCAGGCTTTCAGAAACTCATGTTTTAACTACCTTGAATAATTTGGTATCGTCTGTAAAAGACAACATTGGGTGTTTTCAGACGTGACGAGATCACAGTGAACCACACTGAATACGTACCTGTGGTCACTGTGCCCTGCATGTCTGTTCGACGGCCGCCAGATGTTCAACACACTGAATACCCACATGGGGTCAATTTCAGCCACGCTTCTCGGGCTCCCGGCGCAAGAATCCGCTGAAGCGTGGTGAAAGTGATTCCAGGCAGGCACCAATAAAAAGTAACATCTGGTCATCTGTCATGGCCCGGAATCCCCAGCAGGATTCTGGGCTGTGGTGAACTCAGCCAGATACTGCGGCGGCATTGATCTCACCACCTGCCTGTCTCCCCAAAGGGCAGGCGGCGAGGCAGCATGGAGGGGGCGGGGCCATGTGGCCACATGTTGCACTGCGCAGCCCCGCCCCCTCCCTGATTCCCCACCAGGATCCCCAGTACATCTGTTTGCTGTGCCTGGGTGATCCCGGCGGGGAATCTCTGGGTTGTTTTCGGGACGGGGAAAAGCCTCCCCGTCACGTCTGAAAACACCCATTGAGTCAAGAACAATTAACATTTTAAAGGATGCAAACTGTTCCCTAGAATCTCTATGGATAGAAATTCCAGGTATAAAGGGGAAGAGTTTCGCAGTAGGGCTACACTATCGTCCCCCTGACCATGACCAGAATGGAGAGACTGATAAAGCAATGCTAAAAGAGATTAGACAGCCTACTAAACACGGCAACAAAATAATAATGGGTGACTTCCATTACCCTAATATTGTTTGGGGGAATGTTTCCTCAGGGCAGGACATGGAGGTCAATTTTCTGGATGCCCTAAATGACTGCTTCCTGGAACAGCTAGTTCTGGAACCAACAAGAGGAGGAGCTATTCTAGATCTAGTCCTGAGTGGCACGCAGGACCTGGTGCAAGAAGTAACTGTGGCAGAGCCATTACTCAATAGCAATCATAATATGATCAAATTTGACACAAATTCTGTAGGAAGAAAGATAAACAAAAATACAGTAGTAGCATTTAAATTTAAAAAGGGAGACTATGACAAAATGAGGAAACTAGTTAAAAAGTAACTAAAAAGCCCACTTGCAAGGGCTACAAGTTTGCAAGAGATGTGGAGACTGTTTAAAAGCACCCTTCTGGAAACCCAGATTAAATGCATCCTGCAAGTTAAAAAAGGAAGCAGGAAGACCAAATGTCTTCCACTGTGGGTGACTTCAGACGTGACGGGGTGCCTATTGGCCCAGTCATGGAATCACCTTTTACTTCCCCGCTGGAATAAAAATGTCACGTCCAACAGACGTGTCAGCTGATTCCATTGGGGAATCTGGGGGCGGGGCTGTGCGGCGCAACGTGTAGCTGCACAGCCCGGCACCCCCATGCTCCCCCAGCTGCCCACCCTCCGGGAGACGGGCGGGCACAGCAGCCAATCCAGCCACTGCACCCGATTCCGACCCAGGGTCTGGGCCATGGCCCGGAATCGGTGGGGTTAACAGATGTTACTGTCCGCTGATTCCGAGCCGTGGTCCAAATAACCATGTTTTCGGAGATAGTTCCTGGACCATCCTCGAAAGCATAGTTATTTTGCTCACTGCCGGTGGTTCACCATGGTGTACATCTGGCGGCGAGCAACCAGATGTTACAGCACCATGCATCACCATGGGGGATTCACCGTGGTTGAGTGTGGTAACGTAACATCAGAAAATACCCTGTGGTTAAATGGGGATCACCCTAGTACCTGCTGGTGCGGGCTCTGGCTCACCGCCGCTGGCACGGCAGTGGCCCAGAGCCCACACTAGCAGGGGCTTTGGGTAAAAAAATGGCCACAATGTAAAAAAATCTAGCATGGGGAACTGGTACTGGTACCTCAGATTATCGGGTTAATCCGATAACACTGGTACAGCAAAATACCAGCAGTATCAGATACCAGGGGAACTGAAATTCCCACCCCTAGTCAACAGTGTCGAAGGCAGCAGAGAGATCAAGGAGGACAAGCATAGAGTAAAAGTGGTTGGATTAAGCCACAAGAAGATCGTTGGTGATCTTAGCAAGAGCGGTTTCAATAGAGTGAAGGGGGCAGAAGCCAGATTGGAGGGGATCAAGAGAGGAGTTAATGGAGAGGAGGCCGAGGCAATGGGAGTATACAACCCGTTCAAGGAGTTGTAAGGGAAGCAAAAGGGAGGAGCAAGACAGGACGGTAAGGGTTCAAAGGGATCCAGAGTGGACTTTTTGAGGATCGGGGAGACAGTGGCATGTTTAAAGGCAGAGGGGAAGGAGCCGGTAGAGAGGGAGAGGTTGATGGTGTGCAGGAGGGGAAGGGCAACGGTGGAGGTAATGGAGATCAGGAAAGGAATGGGGTCCAGGGGGCAAGCGGAGGGGTTGGAGGAGGAGAGCAGGGAGGAGAATTCGTCAAGGAAGGTGGGAGGGAAGGAGGACAGGAGAGAGTTGGAGGTAGGAGGTAGGGGGGGAGTGGTTGGGGGAGAGGACTTGGAAGCCATTTCCAGACGGATCTTGTCAATCTTAGAGGTGAAAAAGAGAGCAAGATCCTGAGTGGAGAGAGAAGTGGGAGGAGGAGGACAGGGGGGGTTGAGAAGGGAGTCAAAGGTGGAAAAGAGGCAGCGAGGGTCCCAGGATCAGGACTCAATTTGTGAGACATAGTACTGCTGTCTAGTGAGGGAGATAGCAGAGTTGAGCATTGAGAGGCAGAATTTGAAGTGGAGGAAGTCAGCGCGGTAGTGGGATTTGCACCAGAGGTGTTCAGCAGCCTGGGTAAAGGTCAAAAATGGAGATGTCAAATGCTGGGGGTGAGCCAAGGGCGAGGGTTATGGGAGCGAGCTGGATGCGAGGAGAGGGGGGCAAGAGAGTTGAGGATGGAGTCGAGAGAGGAGTTGAAGGTGGAGATGGCAGAATCAGGGGAGGAGGAGGAGAAGACTGAGGGGAGAAGAGGGGAGAGGGAGGAGGAAAAGTCATTGGGGACAATGGTCTGCAAATCGCGGAAGGGATGTGGAGATGGGGAAGAGGAGGGGGATCAGTGGAAGAGCTTGAAGGAGGCAAGGAAATGGTCAGAGATGGGATGGGGTTTGAAACAGAGATCGGAGACAGAACAGTTCCTAGAGAACACGAGATCAAGAGAGTGACCATCAGTGTGGGTGGAGGAGCGAGTCCAAAGGTGGAGATTAAAGGAGGAGGCTAAGGAGAGGAAGCGAGTGATGCAAGGTTGGGAGGGTGCATCAACATGAATATTGAAGTTGCCAAGGATGAGTGTGAGGATGTCATCAGAGAGGAGTAAGGTGAGCCAGGACTTGAATTAGGAGAGAAAGGAGAAGAGGAAGCCGGGGGGGGGGGCAGTAGATAACAGTAACATGGAGGTGGAGGGGGGATTAGAGGCGGACAGAGTGAGCCTCAAAGGAGGGGAAGGAGAGAGGGGGGAGGGGTCAAAACTGGCAGGAAGAGGCAAGGAGGAGGCCTATGCCACCACCACGACCTTCAGAGCAGGGCTGGTGGGAGAAGGAGAGACCTCCGTAAGAGAGGGTAGCTAGAGTGACACAGTCAGTGGGGGAGATCCAGGTTTCAGTAAGGGCGAGAAGGTGAAGGGAGTGAGAGAAGAAACGATCATGGATATAGGGGGCTTTATTAGGAGGGGAGCAACTGTTTCAGAGGGAGCAGGAGAACGGGAATTCATCAGGGGAGAGACAGGGAATTGGGATAAGATTAGGGGGAGGGGGCGATGGGATCGGTAGGAGATGGGCCCTGGACCAGAGAGGCATGGGGCAAGAAGTGGGGGTGGGGAGGTGTGGGGACAGTGGAGAGAGATGATAGGCTTAGTGAGAGGCAGGAGGAGAGGGGAAAGAAATAGGGGGAGAAGCAGGTGAGAGGGAATGGGGAGAGAGGGGAAGAGAGGAGGGAGAGGGTGAGAGAGAAGGACAGGCATCTTGGAGGGTCAGTTACAGGGTGGGGGAGGCGGGATGGGTCTTGCGGTTGTGATGATTGCTGCCTCCACCTCCTCCATCTGCAAATAGGCCCACCAACGGGTGACACCCTTTGGATGTCGCCCGGTGGCTGGCGCCGAGGGCTCATGCCCAAAAGGGCCCCAGCCCCTGCATAAGTACCCAAGGGAAGAATGGTACAGCCAATGAGCTTTGGGGACTCCTAGGGCAGCCCTCCCTTCCCTCAATGCTTCCCAGATGCAAGCACTCCACTCCCAAAGATCAGGTGTCAAAACCCCTAAGCACTTGTTTGTAGGGATGGACGAACGCGGTTCGGAAGTTCGGAGTTTGGACCGAACTCGAATAGTTTGGTCGACCGAACTGAACGTTTGAACCGAACTCGAATTCAGAAGTTTGGAGTTCGTACTGAACTCGAATAGTTTGGTCAACCGAACCAAACGTTCGAACCGAACTTGAATTCGAATGTTCGGTTCGGATGCGTTTGGTGAGTTCGGAATTGAATTTCCATTGGTTTCAATGGAAAACACATTAATGGCTGTAACCTTTTTGTTTTTTATGCTAAGTGGCTGAAGTTTAGAGTGCCTCTACCTCCAGTAGAACTAATGACGTATACTAAATTTCGAAACAATTGGATAAAGGAATACGATTTTAGAAGCAGTTGAATTATTGTATTTTGCAATATTCTACATATACTTTCTTAGCTTTAACTTCTTTGCCTCACATCTAATGTAGGTGAAACATGTTCAGCTTATACCCCTTCCTATATTAACTATCTTTGCGAAATTTTAGAAGGATTGGAAAAAAGGTCTTGGTGGTAGAAGCAATTAACTTATAAATGTATGTCTGGCTATAACATCTTTATAGTCCAACCAGTGTACATGAAATTTGGCAGGACTATATATTTCATTTTCAGGATCATCTCTGCCAAATATCAGAAAGATAGTATAAAGGGTCCCAATTTTATATGCCTGTACAACGTATGTAGAGAAGGGGCCTATGCCTGGGATTCTCTTATGTCATTGTGGTATAAGATCGATTTGTGATGCAAATTGGCCAACAGAAATGTCAACCAAATATCATCACTCTGTGCTGGGACCATCCCAACATATCTCCCCCACTTGTTTCTGGGAAGTCAGAAGCATCTGTTTAGGAAAGAGTCAATAGAAATTCTCTTATGTCCTCTGTCTCAGTGCTGCAGGATGTGATTGATAGTTGGCCAGCCTGGATGTGTTTAAACTATGTCTCCTGACTGCTGGGATGCTATCTCAGAAGTCCCAGTTATTTTGCTTATGCCCGCCACAGGGCCGCCCCCTATGCCCACCTCGAAACCACTACCAATTGGTCCTGTAAAGCTAGAAGCTTGCAGTAATGTGTTTGGCCATTGAATGTGTCTGTCAGTCTTTGGGGTTGCTCCACATCCTTCCTCCTACAGTCTCTCTCCCCCTGCCATGCAGGGTGCCTGCCTCTGACTGGCACTGAATATGCTGATATTCATCTGAATAATGATCTTCACAGGGACAACATCAATTGCTTATATAATTGGGTCCCTTTATCAAAATCTCCTGTACATTTGCTGAAATGGCAGGAAAGGTATTTGATACATTCCTGTCAAATATCCTGTAAACAGAATGGAATATCAAAATGTAACAGCTGGAAATGTATTTTCAGGTTAATGTCTTATACCCTTGGGACCCTTTATCCACTCTTTCCTAAAATTGGCAGAAATATTAAGCATATGGAGGGATGTAATATGCACAAGTTTCATGAACATTGGATGCAAGATAAAGAAGTTGTAGTCATGAATGTGTATGGAGCTTTTCTTAAAATCACAACATTCAATTGCTTCTGATATCAGTTTCCTTTGTTTAATCCTCCCGAATTTTGGTACACCTTGTGCCCTCCATTGGGCATACAATTGTCCTAAATTTCATCAAAATGTAATAAGAAAAAAAAATGTTATAGCCAGAAATATGTTTTTTAGTTTTTTCCTTTTATTTCAAAATCCAAATGTCATTTTCAGTTCCTGATTGCACCAAACTAAAGAACAAACCAATTCTGACCAAACCAATACTGAATACAAACTCAACATTCGACCTGAACCACCGAACGGCCAAACATCTGAACTGACAAACCAAATGCAGCCAAACCGAACTGGCGAAACGAACGGCCGAAACGAACGCAGCCGAACCGAACGGCTGAACCCGAACAGCAATCTGTTCACCCATCCCTACTTGCTTGGTCATTGTGTGTAACACTCCATAACAATCCCTAGACCAATTTGGCCACCCGTTGAACATGCGATGCAAACACCATTGAATCACAAAGACAATTTGCGTGTTCCGGCTGAACACATGTCCAATGTTGTGTTTAATGATATCATGTGGCATGTTAACAGGTACAACACAGGGAACATGGCGGCAGCGCTTGCATGCTGACATTGTGTGGCGAGCAAAACACTGATTTGCCCCAAGGTGGGCGATCTCTCCAAGCAGCGCCACATGGTGAACACAGGACCAAACCGATGTTCATATCAAGGTCAAAACACACATTCAGATACCTGTTGACGTTATGTCTTAAGACACCCATAGGGTTGCATCCCCCAACCTACTTATTTAATAGTCATTCATGGATCTATCCTTCAACAACTCATCCAACCCTTTTTAAAACCACACTCTACCATTGGCTTTGACCTCATCCTCTGGCAACAAGTTCCAGACCTTAATTATGCATTGAGTGAAAAAACATGGAGCACAGTACAGACCCCCTATAACCTGGCCCAGCAGAAGCAAAGATGGCCCCCTAAAACTTCCCTTATTAGAAGCAATGATAACTCTCTTCAGCATGTTAGTGGCTTCTAATTGCCACTCAGTGATGGATTAATGAATAGGCTCATGGCGCCCATGTCTGCAACCCCATTAAACAAAGGATCCCCCATTTGGAAACGTCCGTTGCTGCTATAGTTCTAAAGGCTCGGTCAGAGCAGGCTGTGCTGACAGCACCCTGTTGGCTGCTGGGGGAGTTGTTCCACCATTACAAAAGAGCAGTGATGACCCAGATAGATTGTACTCTTCTAGTTTGCTTCCAACAAGCACGTTTGTTCCAACAGATCACAAGGTGGGGAGCGGGACAAGCCTCTTCCAGTGCTTTTAGAGGGTCATTTAAAACATCTTAGTCTGATCTAGTGATGTGATCATATAAACACTTAAAATGTACAGGCTCATGCCCATTTCCATATGGAGAGGGGAGGGGGAAAGAGAGACAGGAACCCACTCCTGGAAGCTCTGACTAGCTCTCCTACAGTCGACTTCAGGAAAATATCAGGAAAAATTTCCTAACAGTAAGTCCTGCTTGGCAATGGTACAAGCTGCCTAGGGATGTTGTAGGTTCTCCATTAGGGGTGGCACTCAAGGTGAAATATTGTGTTCGTTTCCCCCCCCCCCCCAGTTTCAGTTCTTTCTGAACTTCCAATCTAATTTTGGTTTTGAATTTTTCAGTTTCGGAACTTTTTCAGCCGTAGCGAGTGCAACCAATTAAGACAAGGCGACACACACAGCATCAAGGTGCACAGTCGTCAGCGCCAGTTATGTCAGATTGAAGCTTAAGTAAGAATTGAAGTCAATGCCCTAAATCACTGCCAAAAAAACCCACAAACCAAAGCAAAATGGGAAAGCACCCATAATGGCTTGATTTTTGGATTATGGATTCAAAGCCGAAACAGCTATTTTCGGACGATTTTGGTTCTACCCAAAACCAAAATTCCCATCTTTATTCTCCATCGCTGGAGGTTTTCATAAAGGGGATGGAGGATTATTTGTTATAGCAGTAGCCCTCTTGCATCCAAGCAGGGTCTGGACTAGATGACCTCTAGGTCCCTTCCAAGCCTACGGTTCAATACTCTACATCATCATTTTTAGAAATCCCCCCTAACTCAATTAGACTGGATCTAGATGTTTGCCAGATGTGCTCCTTCTCCTATTCCCCCCCAACATACCTTCCACGCCCCTCAGTTTGAATCTGTTTATTGGTACAATCTAGACTTGCAAAAGTGCATAAGCTGCTACATTTACCCTAAAAGGACAGTCCATCAAAAGCCAAGAAAGACACTTGAGGGCAAAACCAATCTCTTCACAAGCTTTTCATATTCAGACTCTTACCTTAAGAATCCCTAAACACCACACCCATGAGAACAACATAGGGCTAAAACAGACATGACAGTGGCCCACTGTGGCATGGGACAGCCGTGGAGTGGCTAGGAGGCCAACATAGGATGCATTCCTCAGGAAAACTGCTGAGGCGCATCCTAGACCAAGGGACACCCATGCAGGCTGCTCCAGGCCAATGCAAATGTTTGTTGAGAGCCCCTCCTTGACCCAGGGGGTACCGGCCACAGTATCTTGCCACAGGTCGGTCCAGGGGGCCACCTTGCTGCCGGCACATCTGTTTTAACCCAAAGATGTTTTTTCTAATTGTTTCTCCCACCTGTAACATCTGTCTCCTTTTTGTCTCTCTGTCCTATGTGGGCTTCTCAAAGTAAGACCATATTAAAACCCAGAGACAGCTACACTAGATTTGCAGGCTATGGTAACCAGCAACCAGGAAACTAGGCTTCTATCTAGGACATCAGCTACTCTTAAAGAGACATTTGCCTTTGCCTGTTCCCCTCTGAGATTTTTACTTTTAAGGCTAACTTTGCTCATCCCACCTCCCACCCCCCTACCTTTTGCACTTGAATTTTAACAAAGTAGGATCTGGAAGCAGCCATTTCCTGAGGGGTTTTATATTTTAAACAGTTATCTAAGCCACAGAAAGAGTTTTTGAAATTCCACACAGAACACCTAGGATGGGGAGAGAGATTCATAATGCTCAAAATGTCCTTAAACACCTGCCTGACTTTTTAAGCTCCTGGTGACTCCAGCCGTCCTGTGTATTATTAGCCCAGACCTATGGGGAATTGGGGGCATTGAAAGGAGACGGGTCGATTAATTGCCAAGGAACCCTTGCTATCTCTAGTCTGTCCTATAAATCCACCAGAGTATTGAGATATTGACATCGCCATCAGGAAATGAGAGCCCAAGAAGATAAAAGAGTAAGTAGCATATCTCAGCAATGCAATCCAAGAGGCTGTATATTAAACTCCAGGGCAGCTAGCTGTGCAGAATGCAAAATGTACGGGAGGTTAATGGGGCTAGGCCCATCTAAAGGCTCAGCATGAGAAACTGAAAAGCAAAGGAGGAACAGAAGACGGTTAAAGCAACAGGCCTAGCGTTTCAGTAATCTAAGATGGACGATAAAAGCAGTCGTAGGATTGATGAATGGCCTATATTTTTCAGAACTGTCCCAAATTCAGGGTTAAAGTCCTGGGCACAATTCACTCATACCCAGAGAAGATATTCCAAATGTCAAGATATATTTGTTATTCCACAGAGCAGGAGTGGGGAACCTTTTCCATCCCTGGGGGCTACTTTCAAAAATTAATACAAGCACTAAGAGCCGCAAAGAGTTTGAATGAGGGGGTGGTAAAGGGATGTATTCAAGAAAAGAAGGGTCCAGATCATTGATTTCTGCCATGAATCTGTCCCTTAACCTTCTGTGTGTGCCCTCACTTTTGCTCCCTTGTTCTGAGCTCAGTTTTACAGTGCTTCGGGTAAGAACTGGGGTGGGAATTTCGGATCTACTGGTATCCGATACTGCTGGTATTTGGCAGTATTGGGGATACCAGATAGATCCGATAATTCCCCGTACCGGTGCCGGTTCCTGTACCGGATTTTTTTTACATTGCGGCCATTGAAATCAATGACCGCAATGTAAAACAACAAAACCAAAAAAAACCACCCACTTTCCCTACCCCTCCCAGGATGTGTGGGTGGAAGGGGGGACACCCCCACCCACCCTGCCCAGACTGGTTTTTTTTTTTTATGCTATAATAGTCACTGACCAACCAGACCCGGGCTCCCAGCCAGGGCTATGGAGGCCGCTCAGGCGGGCAGCTGAGCTCTCCCCTACCCCCCTCCCTGGATCGCCTTCTTTACCTGTGGCTGTGTGCGGACTCGGAGTGTGCTCCCTCTGGGTGGCAGCGGCGGCAGCATCGTGGGCCCGGCTGGAGCACTGGCTTGAGCGCTTCACCAGGCCTTCCAGAGAACTTCCGTGTTTCCCTGGAAGGTCTGGTGAAGCGCTCAAGCCAGCGCTGCAGCCAGGCTCGCCCTGCGGCTGCCGCCGCCACCACCACCACCGCCACCCAGAGGGAGCACACTCTGAGTCCGCACACAGCCACTGGTAAAGAAGGTGATCCGGGGGGGTAGGGGAGAGCTCAGCTGCCAACCTGAACGGCCTCCATAGCTCTAGCTGGCGGAGCCCGGGTCTGGTTGGTCAGTGACTGTTAAAGCTTTAAAAAA
>QEPC01010034.1:6844239-6864036 GCA_003113815.1 Sphenodon punctatus | reverse complement strand
GTGATCCAAGCAGCTGATCCAAGCAGGTGAGAGACGCAACAGGAAGTTGTGCTGATGTGACCTGCTTTATAAAGGCCGCGCAAGCCCCTGATTGGCTTGCGGCCTGAATAAAGCAGGTCACCATTGGCTGGACGCCAAGGAAGGGAAATCCCGCGGGGATTTCCCCATTTTCTGCGAGAATCCTGCCTAGGGCAGGATTCTGCGCAAATTACGCGATTCGCGGAAGCGCGGATGGCTAGGGGCCCTGATCATCATGAGTAATAAGAATCTCCTCCATGTAACTAAGGGTATTTTCAGACGTGACGGGGCTCAATTCACCCCGCCATGGAAACACCCTACTGATTCCCCGCCGGGGCTAAAGCGTAATGACCAACAGACGCGTTGGCCAATCCTGGCGGGGAATCGGGGGGGCTGTGCGGCCCAACGTGCAGCCACACAGTCCCGCCCCCCCCGTTCCCCCAGCAGCCCGCCCGCCCACAGACGGGTGGGCACTGTGGCCAATATGGCTGCTGCTCCTGCCCGCCCCCGGGAAATTGACCATGGCCCGGAATTGGCAGCAAGCACAGCTGCCGATTCCAGGCCGTGGTCAGCAGCCAGATGTGACGTTGACACGCTCAACCACGGGGAATTTCTCATGGTTGAGCGTGTCAACATCACATCTGTTCAGTGTTACGCCGGGTGGTCACCCCCGTGAATCACGAGGGGGAATCAATGTCAACTCGCAAACGGAGATAGTCCGGCCAGGACCTCCATTTGTGTGTTGAATGTGATCCCCGCCCCCCATGATTCACGGGGGTGAACATCTGGCAGGGAGCTTCCATTCCCCCCAACAGACATTACTGGATTACGTTCATCATGCGGGGATTCACCGTGGTTGAGCGTGATCTCGTAACGTCTAAAAATACCCTATGTTAAGCACACGCACCTGCAACCTCGTAAATGTATCCTTGTCTCTCCCAATATTCACCTCTCCCTTGTCCTGCCCCTTCCTTAGAAGTCGCACTTCTGGGCGGCTCTCTCTTAGATTGTAAACCACTTGGGGTAGGGACCTGTCCACAACTATTGATTGCAGAGTGCCAAGTACACTGCTAACGGTATATAATGAATAATGAATAGATGAAACCCTTCCAAAATGAGCAGATCTTATCATTTCCAAACAATTCAACTTGAAACAAACAAACCAAGGAACAAACACCAGCTGTCCAACTACCCATTTTTGTATTTTCCGTTTATTTATTTATTTATTTATTTATTTAGAATTCTTGCTGCCCCACCCCTCCTGCCGCACGCAGCTCAGAGTGGCTTACAATCAACACTAAAAACAATAACTGCTGTTTCCTCCCATTCATTAAGTTTGTTCATTTGGTTTGGTTCATTTGGTTGGTTCATTGGAGCCGTGCCCAGTTTTCCACCACTTGTTTTTAGTGTTCCTGGCAAAACTTGAGAATCAAAAATGTTTTTCGAGAGCCAGTGTGGTGTCAAGGGCATAAGTATAATAGGAGCAGGAGGTGAAACTGCACCTGGGCCCATGAACCTGGAGGCCCCAAAATGCATGTGGAATGCATATGCATCTTGTATAGGGTGGAGGCTGGGGATGGTCAAGGGGGCCCATTCCATCTTCTGCACCAGGACCCATTCCAATCTAGCTGTGCCCCTGTGTGGTTTAGTGGATATCGGTGGTGGATTTGAACCTGGAAGATCAAGATTCGACTCTTACCCTAGACAATGAACTCACTGGGTGGCCTTGGGCAAGCCTCAGTTTCATTTCCCCATCTGTAAAATGGGAATATGTGTGTGTCTTTGCCTGTGTGTTCCCTCACCCTTGCCCATCTTAGATTGTAAGCCCACCATGCAGGGACCTGTTTCAGAAAATCTGTGACTGTAAAGTTCTGCATACACCTAGTAGTGCTATGGAAATGATTAGTAATGGTAGTAGACATGGAAAAGATAAATGAACTAATCAAACTAACTGAAATTGTAAAAAAAAAAAAAATCAGTTGTGAAAACTTTTTGAGAGATGTCCTTCAGGTCGACTAAAGACTGCTCGAAATCAGATAAAAATAAGAACAGTTATTCTGATCATTTTAACTTTAATTAATTAACCGCTACACGGACACACACTACACACACACTTTAATTAAAAGCAAATAAGACAGAAATAAGGAGACCTTACAAGATGAACCTGAAACCAATGGGTATTTCAATACAGTTATTATTAACTACAGAAGTCTGCCTTTGGGAAGGATGTTATCTATGAATAATGAAGGGGGCACCTTTTATATTCTGTTTCTGGATGGCTTGTGATTAAATGGAAGTTGTTCATGAAATTAAAAAGAAACAAAAAAAGAGAGAAATTGCTGACATTGTAAATCAACCGGAACCAATCTTCTGCCTTACCAGGCATTACTTGAAAGAGAAAATTAATTCTCTGCACCCAGAAGCCAAACCCTCCATCGAAAAGAGTAATTGATAAAACTGTGTTTTGGCTGCCATGTAATTAGAAATAATGACTTCCTTGTTTCTGACCGAGACATGGTGGCAGGAGTGACAAGTTGGATTTGTCTGTCACTAAGATGTGTGCTTGGTTTTCCGGTCTGGGTGTTTCACTCAGCCACTTCCCCCAAACTCAGTTCAGCATGGGGGTTCTTTCTCTGCATAGAGTTTTCTTTCTTGTAAACTCGTCCCTCCTTCCTTCTGGGTCTTCCAGAATGTGGAATCCCGGGACCAATTGCTGGGTGGCAATCCCGGGACCGAATCCCGAATCCTGTGGCTTCCTGAATCCTAGGCCAGCTGGTGAGATACTTCTTCAAATGGGCAAGCTGACGGGGCACTTGTGTGCCTAGCCAGTGACTGTCCTCACCCACTCAACCTGCACATAAAGTAAGGTTTGCATACGTGCCACGGTGGCATGGCCCCAAAGCCTGTCTTCAACCCGACATACGACCTTTGAGTTTGGCCAGGAATTTGGCACAAAGGGATAGGGTTGGATGAAAATTTGTAAGGGGGTGGGGCTTTTAATGGGATATGTTATTAAGGTTTTTTTATATGGAGTGGTCAATCCCATAGCCGATGGATCCCACACACACCTGCACATACGCAAACCATGCGCATCCCCATTGCCAACCCATTGGGCTGCATGGAAACTACATGCATATGTGCGCGCGCAGCTTCCACGCGGGATCCGCAGACCATGGAACTGAACCCATTGTTATCTTCCCTGATCTTTAGGGGAAGGGCGAGGTATAAATAATGTAATTCATTAATTAGTTAAATAAAGCCTTTCCACCGCTGTCCCCTTGCCGTGCCCCTATGCTCAAGGTAATCAGGTTCCGGGGGGGGGGATTTTTAATAATTTTGCACCTCTGGGTTCCCTTCCCAGCCAGATATGAATACCTGTGTGGGCACCTGGGATGCTTTAGGTCAGGGATGGGGAAACTTTACTCCCACGACAGGCATTTTGAAAACGAGTACAACCTTTGAGAACTGATAGATGTTGTGATTTGGGGTGCCTAAGGGGTGCACCCAGGAAGCGAAGGGTTCAGATCATGGATCTGAGCCATGGATCTGTCTACTCTCCATGTGTGCATGCCCACTTCACTGCTCCATTACCCTGAGCTCTGCCTATCTAGTGGTTGGGAGGACAGCCTAGATCTAGGGACCTCTTCCAGGCACTGAAAAGGGACCCAAAACCCTCTAGCTGCAGGTTGCATAGGACCTGTGGACCAGAGGTTCATCACCTTTGCTTTAGGTAGAGGGTATCCTGTCTCAGAGCAGGGGGTTGGGGAGTGACCTTTCTGACCTTTGACGTCTCTTCCGACGCTTCAATTCTTTCATTCTAAAAGCAGCACTGAAGGAAGCATTTGACCTAGACTATGATTAGGACTGCAACGGGTACCTAATTTGGTATCGGCAGGTAGTACCTCTATAGTGGGGTACTGTGTTGGGTAGCCAGTGGACTACCTAAGCATCAATTGAGTACCTGAATACCTGAATAAATCAATAATAATTTCTATTACCCATTTACAATTTTCTGGTTACTGATAGAAAAATTGGAATGGAAAACCAAAAACTCAGGATCAGAAGTTGATACTCTGGATATTTATGGACATTTCCAGATATTGGGGACCCGAATCAGTCCCTAATTGTGTTCCAAGTAGTACCCCAAAATTTCAGGTCGATTTGGAAATTCAAGAGGTATATCCATTTAAGCAGGTACTTATTTCAGCTCTATCTGTGATGGAAAGGGGTAAAAATCTTACAAAAATTGAACATAGCAGACACTTCCCATGTGACAATACTGAATACTCTACCAGAATGTCAGATCTTCATAATTCCCAAAAGCCTCCATCTCCTATTGACATTCCATGTAGGGCTGACCCGAAAGTAAGTGTTCCCGTTCCACAGGGAAACACCGACCTTTTGGGAACAGTTGTGAGTATACATCGGTACTTTATCAGTCCCCAATGATTCCATGCTTCTGCTATTATTGATGCACTTCCCTTGCATTTAGTTGGCGCTTTTGAGTCTCCAGAGCCCCCAGGAGTGCATACGGGGTGTATATGGGGCTTGGGACTGGCCCTGTAGCAGGCCTTTTTGACTCACAAAAACCCCCACAACAGCGTGAAAACACCAGTGACAGCGTTAAGTTTCCACATCACGCCAATGAAGGTGAATGACCTATTTCTTATGGAAAGAACATTTGCCGTGATTTGTCATTTCAGACCTACATCTATGTCACTCTTCCCAGCTCAACTCATTGCCCATATATCACCGCATTCCATCGACTAGTTTACATTCTGCATGGGAGTAGAGACTTATCCAAACCAATCTGAATTACTCTTTCAGGTACTGGTTTTATGTGAAACTGTGTCAAATGCATTACTAAATCCACAAATCTATCGCTTCTACTCCATCTTTCATCTGCTAATTTTTTTATTTCTATCAAGAACAGCAATCAGGTTTTAACATGATTTGTTCTGTATGAGCCTGGACTGCTTAATTTTTTTAAGTTGTTTGCTCAATCAGAAGAGAGAAATATTTCATTATTTTAACAATCCTTGTCTTCTGTATCAGGTGGATTCCCACCTCGGATGCACATCTCTTGCAAAAACTTGCAAGTTAATGGCTGCAATCGCAAGCAAGATCTATGTGGAATTTGCTTGGGTCTCGTGCGGCTTCCGCACAGCGCAACGTGCTGTCAATGCACATGCGTGCAATTTGCATGCATATGCATGCGTGCAGGTTGCGCACAGCACACATGCAGGGGCATTGGATCGGGCCCACAAGCTTTCCAACGTTGCTCTTTTAGGACAGTATCCCCTCCATACAGGTACATGATATCTCCCAAAGAAAGTTGGTTACCGTTAACCATTTTTAAATATGTGATCAAAAAGGCCCTGGGGTAGAAAGATACCCCAATTCATTTTACCATGGGGTAGATTTATACTCCAGCCTGGGGTAGAAATTTACCCCATCACATTTCATGTTAGCTTACACATTCAAGCAATTTAGGTGCCAAAAGACCGGGGTTTAAATATACCCCAAGACATGAAAAACATAATTTAATCTGCAATGGACGACAAGGGTTCATGGCAAAAGTGTTGATTCTGGACAAACATACAGTATCAAAAATTTAGGGGACAGCGATAAATCCTAAATAAGACTAAAACCGTAAGTCTGAACTTATGGTTCCATGCATTTAACTGGCATTTAACCATGCATTTAACTAGCAAGCACTGTTGAAATTGTAAGCAGTTTGGGGTAGGGATCCTTGGGTCCTACACAAGTCATTGAAAGATTGGACACTGATTTGAATGGAGCCAGGGCGTCACCATATACTGGTCATAAGTAGAACTGAAACTGGTACGTAATTTGGTACCCACATGTAATACGTGCATTTTCGAGTATCATGTCAGGTATTTGACAGACTACCCAATCACCAAGCAGGTACGCAGAGACCTGAAAAGATGGTAATTTCCAGTACTGATTTTCTAGTTACCAGTAAAAAAAAATTGGATAGAAAACCAAAAAATGATGAAAGAAAACTGAAAAAGATAGGACAGGAAGTTGATATTCTGGGACCAGAAGTCGACATTCCAGGACATTCTGGGACATGAAGCACTAGTCAGGTACCAATTAGTACCCAAAATTTTTGAGTTGACTCGGGTACCAGAAATTGAATGGGTATTCCCTACCTGGTTTTTTGGATACTCATTTCAGCTCCAGTCATAAGTATTTGACTGTGATCCAAGGAAGAATATCCTTTTCCTACAGCATCACAAAAAATGCTTCTCCAAATGGTTTTTGGATACACACAAGGATGGAGAGACTACGTTGTCCTTTGGCGATTAATCCCATTGCTCAATGCTCATTACAGTTAAGAAATGTTTCCTAATATTTATTTAAAAATGTACCTTGCTGCAATTTAAGTCTATTAATTCCAGTCCTCCCTTCTGTGAGAGTGACAGTCTCGGTGACTGTCAACATCTTTTTTGGGCACCTCCTTAGGATATCTTCCAACTAGGGCTGAAAGTCGATCTGGTTTTTCTCTCGATTCTTGCTAAGGATCAAGCTTCTCGATGAGAATTGAGAAAAAAAACAAGAATAAAGAAAAGCCCCAGTCTTTAAACATTTTTGCCAAGATCTCTTTTTCTTCATTTATTCACCAGGGCCATGTTTGCTGCATCCCGAGCTGAGTTTCCCAGCCACATTAGTCTGCCTCTCTCCTCTCTGGGTGTTTTCAGACGTTACGAGATCACGGTGAACCACACTGAACCACGCTCAACCCCCCCGCGGGGCCAAAGGGCCCGGAACGTCTGAACGGCGTGCGCCAGATGTTCATCACGCTCAATACCCACATGGGGTCAGTTTGAACCACGCTTCCCGGGCTAGCCGGGGGAAGGTCTCGGGAAGCGTGGTCAAACCAACCACCACAGGGAACCAAGCAAAAGTAACGTCTGGACGCCAATCCCCCAGCGGAACCAAAAAAATGGAGCCCCGGCCGGGGACGAGGCACGCAGCGTCGCTGCCAGGCAACCAGCACCAACACAAACACCGGAGGGAGATTTAAAGCGAGAGCAGCAGCAAGCAAGCGTGGCGGGATGGAGCGAGGAGGGAAGCGGAAGAGAGCGGAGGCACGAACAGCGACAGCGGCGGGACAGGAGGCGGAGGACGTGCAGCCAGGCCCAGCGATGCAGGCGGAGGGGGCACAGGTGCAGGAAGGGGGCACACGGGAGCACCCGACCAGGGAGGCGCCCCGGGAACACCAACCACAGCTGCAGCCGGGTCGCGCCGCCCCGGGGACAGCGGCCGGAACAGGCCCACAGGAGGCACCCAGGAAACGGGTAAGGGCACCCACTGGGAGGGGAACAGGGGGCACAGGGGAACCCCCTGTGGAGGGGGCCGGGGGGACCCCGGGCGGAAGGCAGGGGGGCAGGGGGACCCCGGGCGGAGGGCAGGGGGGCAGGGGGCCCCCGAGAGGGCCCACACCCTCACCCAGCAACCAACCACCCCCCTTCCCCCCCCCAGACACGAAAGTCGGCCCGGGCGGACGAGCCCCAGGAGGAGCCCGGCCCCCGGCCCCTGGAGGCGCACCCCCAGGAGGAGGTGGAGGAGGAGCACAGGCAGGTGCAGCAGGAGCTGCACCGGGAGGAGGAACAGCAGGGGCCCAGCCGGAGGAAGGCCTATCACAGAGGGGGACAGTGGGGCCTCCAGGAGACCCGGGACTTCATACGGATCTGGGGGACCCTCGAGTACCAGGTGGAGCTCGCAATAAACCAGCGCAACGAGCATGTCTACCGGGACATCGTGCGCGACATGGAGGCGGCGGGGCACGAGCGCACTGTCAACCAGTGTCGCTCGAAGGCCAAGGAGCTCAAGAGGGGGTACAAGGCCCTCAAGGACAATAACAGCCGCTCCGGCCACGGGGCCCGCACCGCCCCCTACTACGATGCCCTGGACCGCATCCTTCACATGAAGGGCTCCATCGTTGCCCCACGCCTGGTGGGCAGCGCTGTGGTCCAGGGCAGGGAGCGGGCCGAGGTACCCCCTCCCCTCGCCGCCCGCCCGGTAGACACGAGCTCAGGGGACCCCCACCCCCAGGAGGACCACCCGGGACCCGCAGAGGCCCCAAGGCCCCCCCCCAGCAGCAGCCCGGAGACATCCCAACGCCGGGCCGGCCAGGCGGAGTCGGAGGTCGGCACCTTCACCACCCTCAGCCAGTGGTCCCAGGGGGAGCACTCCCAGGGTGAGGCGCCGGGCTCCGAAGGCTCGGAGACGGACATAGAGGGTAAGCGGGCCCCCAGGGCAGGGGGGGGGCAGGACCAGGGGGCCGGTGGCAGGGGTGGGGGCCCTGCTGCAGGGGCCACAACCAGCCCCCTTCACCCGCTCCCCCCTCTCCCGCCCGCAGGACATGGGGAGCCCCAGGACCGGGCCAGCGAGACGGTGCAGGCCCCCGCGGAGGGCACAGGAGAGCAGGTGCCGGACCCAGGTAAGGCGGGAGGGCTGGGATGGCGGGAGGGCCCCCCGGGCGCCAGCCCAGGGGGGCCTCCGGCCTCAGTGGGGGAGGGGGGGCAGGGGGCCCCGGGACCCGACCCCGCTAGGGGACAGGGCCCTGCACTGACCCACCCGCCCATTTCCACAGGGCAGCCCCCGCGCGCGGCGCCTCCGCCGGCCGCGGCCCCAGCCCAGCGGATGCGGGAGTACCGGGCGCGGGTCCGCAGGCGCAGGGAGGAGCAAGCGGAGGACATCGTCCGCAGGGCGGAGGAACAGGGGGAGCGCATGATCGCCTCCGTGGACCGCATGGAGGCGGCCATAGAGCGGTCCATGGAGAAGGCCCTGGAGACAGACCGCCGGCTGGAGGCGGAGGTGCGCCTGGAGCGGAGGCGGGAGCGCCGGGAGCACCAGCGGCAGCAGGGGCTGCTCAGGGGCCTCCGGCAGGACATACAGGGCATGGTGCGGGAGCACAGTGCAAAGATGGACAGGTCCCACGACATTGGGACCTCCCTGCTCCTGCATGCGGGCACCATGTGTGCCTACGTGATGGCCGGCGCACCTCCGGGCGCCCTGCCCGCCCAGGTCCCCATGCCGGGCCCCTCGGCGCCCCCGGGCCCAGCCCTGCCGCCCCTGGCGCCCCCCCGGCCCCAGGGCCCTCGCATGCGCCTCCCAGTGCCCCCGGGCCTCCGGAGGGTCCAGCCCCCCCGGGGCGCGACCGGGGCACCGGGCACAGCTGCCCATCCGCCGCCCGGCCCCCTGCCGGGGCCGGGACCGGCCCAGGACACGGCAGGGGACACGGACAGTGGGGGGGAGGGGAGCTCCCAGAGCTCGGTGGGCCCAAGCGGCCGCACGAGGGGTCGGCCCAGGAAACGCGGGGGGATGGTGGGAAGGGGGGGGAGGGGGAGGGCCACATGAGGGCGGGTGGTGGACGGGGTCACGGGCACGGGGGTGGGGAGGGGGCACAGGGTGATTGTGTGAACTGTGTGGGCAATAAAGTGTTGTAAAGAGACAGTTGTCCCCGGCCCGTTTGTGGGGGGGACAGGGCTGTGGGACCGCGTGTACAGGGGCATTGGCACGGAAGGGGGGGTGGGGCCCCCAGGGGCGGGAAGGCCCTCACAGCGGGCCCCCCCGGGCGATGTGGGTTGCAAGGGCGTTCCGGATCCTTTTGGCATACCGGTACTCCCGGGGGTTCCCTGCGTTCACGTACAGGGGAACAGGACCGGGGGGCCGGTGGGGCTCGGGGTACTCCAGGGCCGCCCCCTCGGTCTCGCACACATTGTGCAGAACGCAGCAGGCACCGATCACCAGGGCGGAGGTGGGGACGGTGAAGTCCAGGCGGCCAGCTATACTCCTCCAGCGCTGCTTCAGGGCCCCGAAGGCACGCTCCACCACGGTCCGGCTCGCACACAGGCGGGTATTGTATACCTGCTCCGCAGGGGTGCTCGGGACAGGGTAGACCTTCATCAGCCAGCGGGTCAGGGGGTAGGCGGGGTCCCCCAGGATGCAGGGGGGCATGGGAACACCCTCGATCCACCTCATGCCCATGTCCGCGAAGTCCCCCCGGTACATGCGGGCATAGAAGGGGGAGATGGTCATGATCCTGGCGTCGTGACTCCGGCCGGAGTTGCCCGTGTAGATGTCTATGAAGCGGGCCCGGTGGTCCACCACCCCCTGCAGGTGCAGGGAGTAGTATCCGTGCCGGTTCACATACTCCAGGGCCTCCCCCGCGGCCGGGCGCAGGATCTCGATGTGTGTGCCGTCCACGGCTCCGATGCAGTTCGGGAAGCCCCCGGCCGCGAAGCCAGCCATCACAGCGCCCTGGTCCAGGAGCTGGATGGTCCTGTCGAGGAGCACGCCCTCCACAGCCTCGCACACATCCCGCACGATGCAGGCGACCGTGCTGAGCCCCACCCCGAAGTGCTGGGACACGGAGCGGCAGGAGTCGGGCGTTGCGAGGGCCCAGACCCCTATGGCCACCCGCTGGACCATGGGGATGGGCTCCCGCATGGAGGTGTGCTGCCGCTCCAGCCAGGGCGTGAGGAGCTCCGCTAGGCGCAGCAGGGTGGCCTTGCCCATCCGGAAGTGGGACCCCCACTCGGCCTCCCCCCAGTGGGCCTGGGCCCGCTCCCACCAGGCCTGGGGCCGCTCCGTGACCCATAGGCTCCGCGCTATGGGCATAGCCAGCAGCGCTGCCCGGCGGAGGGTCTGCGTTGCCCAGCGGAACCGCCTCGCGGCCCCTCGGAGCGCAGCGGGCCGGGTGAGGCTCCGGCAGGCGGCCAGCCACGCCCCCCAGGCCCGGCGCCGAGCCCTGAGCCGGGCACGGACTCTCCTGCGGGCCTGCTGGCCCCGGAGGCGCACGCCAGCCCGCAGGGCCAGGACATAGCGCAGGCGGACGGCCAGGTGCACCCTCTCGGTCAGGAGGCACAGCTGCTCAGTGTGGTCACGGTGCCACTCAGCCGCGAGCGCGAGGAACATCCAGTTCCCACCTGCCCTATCGCGCTCCATGGTGCTGGGGCCCCGGTGGGGGCTGGGAGCGCTTATGGCGGCCCGGTGCTGGTGGCTCCGCCCGGGGGTCGGCCTCGCGGGCCTGCGCGCGCCCTGTGCCGGTGCGTTCCGGCTGCTCCCGCCCCCAGCACCCCGGGCCCCCTCCCCTCGCTGTTTGTAGCGGGATGGCCTTGAAGGTGCGATTAGGCAGACAGAGAGCTCGCTGTTGTTCTCTGCAGCTGTGCCGGGCCCGCACCCCACGCCTCGCTCTGTTGTGCTACAATGTTGCGGTGCGGGCCCGTGTTCCCTGTCCCGGGGGCCGGGCCGAGCCTCTCCCGGCCCTGGGCAGTCTGTGTGCCCTCCGGGCTCCGTGTCCCATTCCCTGTTGTGCTGGACCATGGCTGGCTGCCCATCCATGGGGCTCCCGCTGTCCGGCCCCCAAGGGGCCCCCCATATCTGGGCCTTCCGCGAGACCATGTCTCTGTGCGACCTGTGGCACACCCCTGCCGTGCAGCTGCTCCTGGCCGGGCCGGGGAGCCGTGCAGGTGCCTACGAGAGCCTGAGCTCCGGGCTCCGTTACTTTGGCCATGTGGTGAGCGCCCGTGATTGCCGGCTGCATGCGGAGGCCCTGGGGCTGGCTCGTTTCCCCGAGGGGCGCATCCCGGAGGTGCTGTGCGCCCATGTGCCCTGGAGCGCCTCGGAGACCGTGTCAGCGCTGGTGGTGTGTGGTCTGGGCGCCTACTCGGAGTGCCTGGCCGAGGGTGGCCCTGCCTTGGCCGTGAGCTACTTCTCCTGTGTTCACGGGGCCCGTGGGTACCAGCGCACCCGTGGGGCGGCGTTCCAGCGGCTTCTGGAGCTGGGGCATCTTCCGTGGCCCCCTTCTGCTGCCTGCTGTGTGCCGGAGCCCTCCGCGGTGGAGATGTCATCCCTGTTGGCGGTGTGGGCGCGTGTGGATGTGCAGCTGGCCCTCACCATGCCCGATCCCTTCGAGGCCTACTACCTGATCGCCCACTACATGTCCTTGCAGGGGTACCGCCGGGGCATGCTGCACTGGCCCCACCTGGTCCACCGGGCGGGCCACCCGGGCCCTCGGGCCAGCGGGGCCCCCGGCAGCGGCCCGTGAGCCCCGCGTCGCTGGCCTGCCCCCCCCGGCGTGGTGCCCCCGTGTGGGCTCCCGCCCCGGCCCGGGGGGGGGCCCTGGTCCCCGCTGGCCGCTCCCGACCTGCGGACCCCACCTCGGTGAGCTCCCGCCCGCCTCGCTGCTTGCTGCTGCCCCTGGCCGTGGTCCTGGGCCCCCTCCATCCCCGTGACTCCGTGGGTGCTGCCTGAGCGTCGCTGGTGCTGCGGAGGAGCACCGCTGGACCCGGCTGCCCTGCCTGTGCCAGCCTTTGACTGTGGGGCCCCCTTCCTCCTCCTCCTGGCGCCCCTCCGCCGGCCTCGCTGTGCTTTGGGGGCCCCCAACGTGCCTTGCTCCGGGGGTCCGCCCCCCCCCCCCGACCGTGACTGCCTCTGTTCCTGTGGGGGCACCTCCTTGGACTGGACTGGACTGGGGTGGTGTGGGGGTGGGGGTTGCTGCTGTCCGTGCCTTGCCCCGTGGTGGTGCCCCCCCCCCCCCTGCCGGTGTTCCGGGTGGGGCGTTCCGGGCGCCCCTTCCCCCCTTCCCGGCCTTTCCCTGGTGTGAGTGTGTGTGCCCGGGCGTGTGGCCGTGCATTGTGCCCTGCTGCGGGACCGCTGTGTGAGCCGGCTGTCAGCCTGTTCTCGCTCTTCCCCCCTCCCTTCCCGTTTCCCTTGTGTGGGCGTTCCCTTGTGTGCCTTGTGGCTTCGTTTGCCCTCAGGCGGCCATGTCTGTGTCCCGCCCCTGCCCGGTGCCTTGTGGGGGTTTAGCGCCCGCCGGGGGTTCGGCTGCACGTCTGTTGTGCTGCCACGGGCCGTGATGGTGCGGCCCGGTTCCGGGCCGTGGTCCCGTTCCCGGCACGTCTGTTTGGGTCGTTTTCCAACCCCCGGGCGTGGTTGCGCTGTTCGCCCCCCCTGGTGGTTCGCTGTGGTGAACCGGACGCCCGTAACGTCTGAAAGTACCCTCTCTCTCCTCTCTCTCTCCTCTCATGAGATTCTCACAAGAACCAAATTCATTCTCATTTCAGCCCTACTTCAAACTCTGATTTCATCCAGTTAGTAATTCATATGGATAGAACACTTATCCTCTCACAGGCTAAGGCCACAATCCAAGTTTCACACGCATATAACATATACATGAACTGCGTACGCACGCACATGGATGCATGGTGTGTGTACGGCATGCACTTATTCTTCAACATATGCACACATTGCACTAATGAGATTTTGGATCTAGTGTCTTGCCAAAGACCACAGACGTTATTGGAATTCCAATTCAGGTGTCTGGAAGACAAGTCCTAAGACAAAAGGTTGATGGCCCTGGGCATGCTTAGTCTAGAGAAAAGACGATAAAGTTAGAATGTGTTGATAGTTTTCAAATATTTAAGAGACAGAGAGCATTTGTAAAAACTAAAAGAACATTTTTAGAACATTATAGGCACTAAAAAGACGGAATGTTTGCTCTTCTTTGTCATTGAAAACAGGAGAAGATGCCATGGGTTTAAATTGCAAGAAGGTGAGATTAGGTTAAATATTGGAGGGAAACCTCCTAACTGTTAAACAGTGTGGCAGTGGAACAAACTGCCTACAGTGGTTGTAGAACCTCCTTCCCTGTAGGTTTTTAAGAGAAGATTCAATAGGCCTTTATCAGGGATACTTTAAGAATAGGGTGTCCTGCTTCAGGGTAGGGGTGAAACGTATTTTTTTTGCACCGATTGGAATTCTGATTGGAAACTTATTCCGATTGGAAATCCAGTCGTTGGAATTCTGACAGGCATTCCTATGCCGTTGAGACAAAGTAGTGTAGAGAGATCTTTTATTGGACCAACTTAGGTTGGTGGAGGTTTGCAAGCTTTCCGACCTCACAGGATCCTTTGTCAGGCAAGTCAGAAATGCTGAAAAGGGCAGCATTTTGGGAGGGGGCTGCATGTGAGCAGAATGGTCCAGCAGCATTGTGTGCAGGCACAATTTTTTTTATTTTATTTTATTTAGAACTAAAATAGAGGAAATCAATAATTTGCTCATTCATCCCTTTTCATATGTTAATTACTAAAATGAATGAGGCTTCATTTGTTTCAGTAATGTAAGAAAGTGAAAAAGAATTGCACACCCCTATAGTTTATACCTGCCTTAGAGCTTTGAGGTTCCTTCCAACCCTATGTTTCAATGACCCTGATAGAGTTCTATTTTCTTGGTCTAGAACAGAGCACTCAAGGATCAAAACTATCCTTCACATTCACTTTCCAGGGCATTAATAAGGAACCGTAGCTCGTCTAACTGATGTCCTTTCATAATGCTGTTATTATTTAGCCAAAATCAATGTCCGCTCCTATTTATTTTTCCTGCAGACATATAAAAACAATGGGCACAATTAATAAGTTAAATTGAAAAATAACATGGTATCGATCAGCCCACTTTCCATTATGTTCTACAACGTCGGTCAATCTCTCTCCTATACACGGGAGGCTAACAGAGCTGAGAAAGCTCTTATTTATCACAACACAAAGTTTCTCATTGCAACCAGATCCTGTTCTGCACAGTAAATCTTAGGAGTTTTGCATCTTCCTGCAGCCGATATCTTTGCCTTGTGGAGTAAATAAAGGCGAAAGCACATGCAAAACCCTAATGGGAGAGGGTTTGGGTTTTTTTTTTACTACTTAACCTCAAAGCTAGACTACTGCAATGTGCTCTACATGGAGCTGCCCTTGAGGAATATTTGGAAGCTGCAGGTGGTGCAGAACATGACTGTAACAGGGCATCATGTCACCAGCAAGAAAAGAGCAGGTGCGCTATCTGTGAGATCGAGTCTGGTGCTGATACTAGGGATGGGACACCGGGGAGAATACCGGATACTGGATTTACCAGTATCAGATCTCCCCGGTATCGGATTTACCGGTATCGGCATATCAGATTTTTAACATTGGCCGCTTTACCGTTTTTTTTACATTGCAGCCATTTACGTCAATGGCCGCGATGTAAAAAACTGGTAAAGCAGCCAATGTTAAAAATCCAGTATGCCGATACCGGTGATTATCGGATTATTGGATTAATCTGATATACCTGATTATCGGGTGTATCGGATTTATCCGATACCGATATTCCCACCCCTAGCTGATACTAAGAAAATTACAGGTGTCTTACTGGATTGAGGATCACATCTAATTCCTAACGCCTGGGAGTCACAAAACAGGGAGTCCGTTGAGTTGAAAAGCCCTCAGTTGAGAGGACCCTTGAGAAAAGGAGCAGGAGATGAGTTCTGCAGAGGGCAGGATTTGGAAAAACCTGTAAGCAGGTTTTGCAACAGGACGTGTAGTCCTCTGCCATTCCCAGCACCGGTGTCACTTGCCTTGGTGCCCATGATTGGCCCTCTTAAAGGTTCAACAGCTCTGTCAGGCTTCAGTCTGCCATGCTGTTCATTTACTGCTTATCATATTGCTGAGGGTACCTGGTTCCCTATTTTGGAAAAATCTCATTTCAGCAGTAGTTGGAAGGTACCACAAAGGTCAACTAGTCTGACCCTCTGAACTGAAGCAGAATACTGTATACCTAAATAATCCTGGACAGCGACTTTTCTGATCTTTTCTCAGAAACCTCCATAAGAGGTCCAGGGCCGGCCTTAGGATTTGTGGAATCCAGGGCGAAGATAAAATACGGGGGCCCTTGTAGCCCCTCCCCCTTTGGGGCAAGTTTTGCGGTGCCCTGAAGGTGTTCATGTTCCCACTGAGAAGGAATGGTGCCCCCCACAACCTGTCCTGGTGAAAATAGAGGCCCTCAGAAAAAGCAGGGCCCAGGGCAGCCACCCTAGTTCACCCAGTGGTAAGACTGGCCCTGAGGAGATCCCATAACCTCCCCAGGCAGATTAATCCACAGTTGAATTGTCTTAACAGTTTGAAAATGTTTCTAGTATTTTAACCTAAGTCTACGTTCCCTGTTATTTAAATCATAGTTTTTGTCCAGTCCTTACTGGCAACAGAGATAAAATGGTCTTGGTCTCTATCTTTTTACAGCATCCTTGTAGATATCTGAAAACCATCAATATGTCCTGTCTTAATCTTCTTTTCTCTAAGGTAAACATGCCCTGTTCTATCACCTTTTCCTTGTATGACCTGTATTCAGTGGCGGCTGGTGGGTTTTGAGGTTGGTGGGTCACCAATGCTGGCTGAGCTGCTGCTGGCAAAGCCAGCGGTGGGCCAGTGAAAATAGGGGCGGAGCCTAGCCCAGGGGTGGAGTCAGAGCAACAGTAGGCGGAGCCAATGCGGGCCCAAACAAATAGGGCCCTATCATCGTGTACAGCATGCTATCAAACATGAATAAGAGATAACATGTGGAAATTAACAACAACTTTATTTATACAGTCCCCTCCCCATTTATAAATAAATACCCTATTTATAAATACTTACATAACTTGTGAGAACACTTACCAAAAACTTCATTAGGATTTCAATACATATATAACTTATCAGAACACCTACCAAAAATATCATTAAGATTTCAATACATATAAGGGTGGGAAGCAAGCACTGAACGCAGAACAAATCACTGCTTATACAGAAAATCCGCACGACAGTCTTTAAGTTGTGCAAAGAGCTCAATTGTTCTGTGATTAAATTGTGGGATTTGTCTGATCAGACTTTTTCTATCTACAGCATCGCCAATGCATTTAATCGGTCTTCAGCCATGGTGTTTCGTAGAAAAGTTTTAAATCTTCTTAGAGCTGAGAAAGATCTCTCAGATTCAACTATGATCATTGGTGTGGTGATGATGATCCGAAGTAGTGATACAGTCTCAGAGAAGCATTCATGGAGATTGTTTTCCAGCAGTTTCTGTAGTAACCCAGAAGCATCTTTTGCACCACTGAATTCTTCTCTTGTATACAAAAGAGAAAGTTCTGTCTTCAACCTTTCTTTCTGCAACATCGGACATGCTTCCACTGCATCTTTTAATGCTTGCATTGGAAAGCGTTTGGTGTGAGCTGGAAACAAGTCTGGTTGCACCAATGTTGCACTTACCAAGTGATTGGTAAATGCAAATATCTCTTTTGCTTGTGAGAGGATAATATCACACACGTTGTGCGCTAAACGTTGAAGGGTTTCCCTGGTACTTCTTCTGGGGAGCTGTGACCTTTCAGGCAATTCTGCCCATAGATCTGTAATGGACCCTCTCACCGTATTATTATTATTATTATTATTATTATTATTATTATTATTATTAACAACAAACATTTATATAGCGCCAGCAGTGTACCTGGCACTTTACAAAGTAATAAAATAGACAGGGTCCCTGCCCCTAGGGCTTACAATCTGAGAGACAGGAGCTGGGGGAGAGACTTAGGAAGGGGAACAGAGGGAGAGACAAGGGGTCTAACATTCATGAAGATGCGAGGTCTCAAGTGCACATACTTGGCTTGGTTACAATGAGAATGACAGCAGGCAGGTCCATGTGGCAAGGATAAGGGTAAACAGATCTTAGGTATAGGAATAGTGGCTCAGCAGGATAAAGAGTCAGACAGAGCAGAGAGAAAGAGGTGAGTTTTAAGGAGAGATTTGAAGGTATGAAGGGAGTATTAATGTTTGTACTGAAGTTTTTAGTGAATCTCTGGATAGCTACAGAATCAGTTTGTCTTGTCTGGAGCTGTTTGTAGAGTATGTCCACATGCGGCATTATTTTGTGAAATAGAAACAAAAAGAAGAGAAACTGCCTGTCACCTTCCAGCATACATAACATGGGCCTCACAAATACCAGTAGCATCAAAGTTTCCATGTTGTATTTCATTGAAACAGTCAATGAAGGTTTCTCGGTTCTCATATACCACATTCACAACACGGCTATTGAAGGTCCACTGTGTGGCAGGTGCTCTGGGAACTCTTTTCTTGACAACTAAATCCAGCACCTCAACTCTTTTCGGTGATGAGGAAAAGAAAGCAGATAAACCGGACAGGCCTGCAAAGAATATTTTTATCTCCTTGATTGTGGACACTGCTTGCTACATTATTAAATTTAACTGATGGGCATAGCAGTGAACGTAATGGGCACTGGGGTACACATCACGTGCGAGTTTTTGGATGCCTCCATACCTTCCTCACATTGCGCTTGCCCCATCATAACTCTGCACAATTAGTGTGTCCTTGCTAGTGCCTGGAGGGAAAACAGCTTCTAGTTGTTTTAGCAATGCTGCAGCTACTGTTTCACACGTGAGTCTGACAATTTGCTGAATCAATAAAATTGTTCAACAGCCTGACCACTACCATCGATGTAACGATAAATTAGTAGGGATGGGCGAACACGGTTCGGATGATCAGAGTTCGGACCGAACTCGGTCTGTTCGGACGTCCAAACCGAATGTCCAAACCAAATTCTCGAACGACCGAACAGTTCGGTCGTGTTCGGATGAGTTCAGAGTCAGGAAAAACTTCTTTCCAGGGCCAAAAATTAGGTTTCGCTTTCACTTTCATTTTGGTTTCGGTTTCAGTTTCGGTTCGGTTTCGGTTTCGGTTTCGCTATTTTTGAATGTTTGGCCAAGTTCGGCCAAACCGAACTCGGCTGAACCGAACCATCGAACCCAAACTCAGGTTTCGAACTGAACAACCGAACATCCTAACATCCGAACCACATTCTGTTCACCCATCCCTATAAATGAGTACAGATTGGCAGTGGGTGGATACATCCGTCGTGTCATCAGCCTGGATAGCCACGTATTCGGTTGACTGCAGTTCCTTGATGATGAACTCCCTAGCCACCGTGAGCATGCAATCCAATAGTTCATTCTGAATAGTCTTTGAAATTCCCTTGAACACCTTTGCAGTTTTCAAGTGGTCTTCCATAGTTTTATCAATTGTTGCCATCAATTCTTAAGCCCTTGAAGCACACCAGGATTCAACGAGTCCTCCGTTTTGTCGTGTCCATGTAATGCTAGCTTAAAGCCACTGCAGAAACGTATACAGTCTATGATTCTTGACAGAATGTGGCAATTATTATCTACTTCCTCATTGTGCTTTCGCACTAGTGCACTATGTCCCAAATCCAATTGTTGTAGGATATTTGTATTCCCAAACAGTGTCAGCTGTAGATAGCTCTCCATGTGACTGTGAGATGCTTCATTTTTTTTGTTTTGTCCGATAGATGCTTGAGATCCCTAAGGCCAATCTTTGTCCACACTGCTTCACCACCAAATAGCAAGCAGGGGAAGCAGAACAAGGCATTTTTGGAGACACTGCCACAGAGCCATGTCTTCCTTTCATACCATCCTTTGCTGAATTTGCATGTGTAACGTTTCCCTTTCTCTTCTGTAGGTTGCTGAATTTGGATATCTGGATGGTCGGGGTCGATTTCTTTCACACGCATCTTTTCAGCCAGCGTCAGTGTTGTGAAAAGCCTTGCGAGCAGTGCATCCACGGCACTCATTTTCATTGGATTTCTTTTCTGCTCAACCTGTAAAATAAAAAAAATGTATACATTGTAAGAATTTGTGTCTGTACAATTTGCATCATTTATACATAGGGACTCATGTAGTTTTGGATAAAGAAACTGTGCACTCTTGAAGGACTTACAGTGGTTCCAGTAGGTCTACTGTTAATGTTCCAATAAGCTTCCAAATACTTTTGTCAGCTGGTACCTTGGCACTAGTGGCTCTTTCTTGACCTGGCAAAAATAGTGAAATACATAAAGGTCAGTAGTTGACAGAAGCAAGTAGTAGGACCTACAACTATG
>QEPC01010034.1:6764293-6821534 GCA_003113815.1 Sphenodon punctatus | reverse complement strand
AGAGAGAGAGAGAGAGAGAGAGAGAGAGAGAGAGAGAGAGAGAGAGAGAGAGAGTCTCCCCACTGCTAGAAGGAGATACAGACACGATCCCACCCACGCTGTCACATGCAGTATATGGCCAGAGAGAGAGAGAGAGAGGCTCCGCGCTAGAACGAGAGAGATGGGGGTGGAGGGGGATAGGTAGGTGTATCCAGCTCAAGCTGCCACCTGCCAGTACCAGGAAAAACTCCCATCTGTGTTCATGCACCCGATCGATGCCCATTGACCACATCCAGCAGCAAAACCACCAGAATGAGATGGAATATATCAATATAAAACAACGTATTATATGTGCCTGCCTGTGTGTGTTCCTGTACCTGCTGCTACCACCTATCTCTTGATTGAATGAAGTGTGCCCAACCATGCACTAATTCTAGGGACATAATTATTATTAAACCCACATAGGCTGTCATTTCATTGTACCTGAATCAATCATGCCCGCCCATCCCAGGAACCATCAACGAGATTCTGGGACCATCATTCCAGTCACTGGGGCTGCATTCCATTCCACTGCATCCAGAAACCCGGTGCCCACATGCCAGCCTGCCCCCCCCAACAGCCTACTCCTCCGCACCCACCTGTAGATGCCTGCTGAAGCTGCTGGAAATAAAATCCTCTCCAACCACCAACTCCCCCCGCCTGCTGCCCACTGCCAAGGAGCCTGTCTCTCTTTCTCTCTGGCACACCCACACAGACACAAGGCATGCCCCTCCTGGGGGGCTTTCTGCAAGTCGAGACCCTGCCGCTGCATTACACATGTTTGGGTTAATACTTTAACTATGCTACATCTGGAGCCAGCCAGATGCTGCTGGTAGGAATCGACAAGCCGTATGAGATTCTGCCACCTGCCAGCCAGAACTTCAGCACATAGGGATAAAATATTGGTCAGGTCAAATGACGTTCCTAACAACAAATATAACAACTTTTATTAAAACTATTTAAACAACAACAACAACATTATAAAACCAAACATTGAAAGGAAACTTAAGGGGTACTACTATTAGTCTTTGGGCCTGTCCCCCGGAACTTGGGCGAAAGGCAAATGGCATTGGGGCACAACACAGGACTGAGGGGCGGCCACCCTGTGCTCTTCCATTTCGTAGCCATGGGCCAAGGTGAACTCCACGGCTCCTTCCACGTCTGCATGCCACCTGGAGACCGCGTGGTGGTAGAGTTCCAGCCTCTCCATCTCAGCAGAGATGTACTGGGAGTACGCCTCCACCTGCTTCTTCTCCACCTCGAGAGCCTGGAACTTTTCCACCAGGCTGTTCTCCATGCAGCGTACGCCCATCATCATCTGGAGTCCAGGCCTCTCCACTTCGGCCTGAAAGGCCTTTGCCGCAGCAGGCTCCCGGGGCCTGGGGATTCCACATCGGGGCTGGAGGAGGGGGAAGGGCTTTGATGGCATCACTTTCGGGTTGTCTTCCCTCCCTTCTTCTGGTGTTGATGCTCCAGCTCCACAGCCATGCCAGAGTCCTCCTGCCACCTCACCGTCCAGCCATGGAGCCTTTCAATATGGGCAATTAGCCCTGATGTGGTCCCCTCTCTCTGCCTCCTGAATTTTTTCTTGCAGATCTAATAAGCATAAAAAGATAGGAACATAAGAAGTGCCATACTATATCAGACCAATGGTCTGTGTCAAGCCCTGCCTGCATTCTGTCTCCACAAGTGGGTGGGTGGCCAATCTCTCTCTGCAGGGAACTTCCGTTCCTAACAGGTCATAGAGGGCAATGCATATTGCATACCCTGTTGTTCCTTCCCTCATGCCTTACATTGCAGGCGGCAAACCCGTTCTCCTTATCATACGACCTCCAGACATTGGACCTTGTCCGACCACTGTCTGGGGGTGGCACTGGTGACCTACACCTCATTGTCATGCGTGGCGTGGCACCAGCGCCGGTATAAAATTCCTCTCTGAAACAGGAACGCATAAACAGGACCTTAGTAATATCATGCATTTATGATGATGCCTCTAGTCCTCCCTCCTTGGGGCGCTAGGGATGGCAACAGGAGATGGTGACCCTGGCTGGCACGTGCAAATCCTGCCCTTTGGGGGGCACTAGGGAGGGAAACTAGAAAGACCCTGGCTGGGATGTGAAAATCTTGCCCTCCTTGGGGTGCTAGGGATGGCAACTAGAAAGACCCTTGCTGGCACGTGCAAATCCTGCCCTCCTTGGGGTGCTAGGGGATGCTAGGGATGGCAATGGAGAGACCCTGGCTGGCACATGCAAATCCTTCCCTCTTTGGGGTGCTGCTAGGGAGGGATAGAAATGGAGAGACCATAGCTGGCACATGCAAATCCTGCCCTTATTTGGGAGTGCTAGGTAGGGATGGCAACTAGAGAGTGGAGACCCTTGCTAGGGATGGCTGGCAGGCACATGTTTGGGTGGGGGTGCTGCTCGTTCTCGTGCCTGACAGCTGGAAGAGCCCCACACACTACAGTACCCTCTCTCTATGTGGCAGACATCCGCTGCTACCCACTGATGCCCACTGTTTGTGCCTGACTGATGCCCACCACCCACGCACCCACCAGCATGCCAGTGAGCTCATTCTAACGGATAGAGCCTTTCTTGTCCTCAAAGTAAAAAAAAAAGTTTACAAACCTGGCCACCGCTTGCTCCTCATCAGAGGAGCCGGCCACCACCACTGAAGGTCCAGGGGCTGGGGCAGCGACCTCTTCCTCCTCCTCCACCACTACGACTGGCTCCTGGAGCATCACGTTGGCCCCCAAGCATTGAATTAAGGCAACAGTCTTCTTCTCCTTTTTTTTAAAACAGCCACTCACTCCAACATACAGACCAACAACAGTCACCCACCAGCACTCACCAACCAGCCAAAACAATACAGCCGAACCAAACACAAACAGCCAAAACACACGAACCAAACAGTCAGCCTGCTAAACGCACACTCTCTCACCACACAGCTCTGCATGCACTCGAATTTCTGGTTTCCGGCATGATCATGTGATCTCGCAATACCTTTTTCCAAACAACCGAACCTAACACGACCGAACTGAATGGCCAAACCCGAACTCAGTGACCGACCCAAACGCCCAAACTGAACTGGACCGAACCAACTGACCGAACCTGAACCGTGATCTGTTTGCACATCCCTAGCTACCTCCACACCTCTTTTCCAGAAACTGGCAGTTTTGATCTGCTTTTTTCTTCCCTTTGCAGTGTCTCTGCCCTACAGGTTGTTATTCCAGCTCACATTCCTACTGGTGGTTCCCTGCAAGATCCCCAGAAGGGAGATCAAGGGTGAGGAAGCGCTGTTTAAACTTTGCTTCCCCTTGCTCAGGAGAACTGAGAGGGAGGAAGGTCACTACTTTAGATTATCTTCTCTAGCATAAATACCTTTGTTCATGAGAACAAGTTTTTCATTTTTCTGTGCCTCAGTTTCCCGTTCTGTAAAATGGGGTAACTAACTCATCCCTCCTTCACCACTGGCACTTTCAGATTGGAATAAAATTCAGGACATGTAATCCCCAAAGAAGTTATCAAGACATCAAAATCACAAGAACTACCTGTCTAGGTATACCTCAAGCCAGCTTCTTTTCCCCTTCTTTCTAGTAGCCTTGAAAAATCAGGATACATAAATACACCGGAAAGGAAATACTCTCAAATTTATGGGTGAGAGTGAATTATACACAATCTGTTGCTGTAAGTTTGTAAACACTCATCTCCCCCGGATGTAAAGATTTATGACATATTTCTGAACGAAACCCAAAGCCTCACTTTAATAGATTTGTGTATTGTTCCTTCTTGGTTTTTTGTTTGTTTGTTTATTTGTTTTTTGGGCGATTCAGATTAGGCAACAAAGACAGAATAAATCATTAAGCCACAGACAGGGTGATGCTTTAAAAGGGAATGATTTGCAACAGAAATGCTGTAAAACATTACCCGTGGCAAGTGGAGAGAGATGTTATAGATTGAGCTGTCACTGGTGAATTTTATGAACTTCTTGGGAGGTACTCTCCGAGACGTCTGTCTAGTACAGGTCTAGGAGTTTGGGAGTCAGAGCTCTGTTCTGAACAAAGTCACCGATGCATGGAGTCTGATCCTGCAAAAACCTTCATCTGTGCATTTCAGTGCACACAATGAATTCTCCCACTGAAATAAGTCTGACAGTTGACAAGACCTCCTGTAATATTAACACAACTCATTTGGAGCTTTAACAGCCAACTGTTAAAGTGGACTTATGTGTTATGTTTGTCTGTGCAAACATGCTTTGTGCTATATGAGTAACATAGGCTGTGATCCCAGACACCCTGCTGATGGACAGTCGGTAGGGGAAAACAGACATAATGCGTAACTTCAACGTGTTCAAGTATTAACAGTTTAACCCCACTTTAAAATCTCTTATGCATGTTGCAGGGATGTATTGGTGCCCTCTGCAGTCCTGCAACATTCAAAGCAGTATAAAAGTGGAGCCGGCGATATGTCTGTTTTCGCACCGTGGGCACAATCAAAACGCCTGCATGCATGGCTTACACATGTGTGTGATTTTGCACATATGCGTGCATGAGTTCTGCGTGGTTTCCATGTGGTTTGCACGTGCGCACCAGTCCTCGTAATGGGTGTGCATGTGGGTTGCACACAGGTTGCCTGCTCATGTACACCTGCCTTGTGTGTGCCTTGTGTGCATGTCCGCAGGGCTTAGGATTGGCTCCAATCGGACTGGTGCATGGAGCACATGTGGCATGCACACATGGATGCACGTGCAAGCCGTGAGCACCCCCAGTGTGGGGCTATAGTGTGTGTGCAAACTGCACAGCAACGTGCACGGGGCTTGGGATCGACCTCACTGGCCGCTGCTCCAAGACAGGATCTTCTCTGCCTACAGAAGCATAGACAAATGTTTGTCCAGATGGGTTTTGAAAACGTTCAAAGAGGATAATTCCTCAACCTCCCTGGCCAACTGATTCCATAGCCCAACAATTCTTACAACGAGGAGGTTTTTTCCTAATATCTAACTGGAATCTATCTTGCTGTGAAATCCATTCACAAGTATCTATCTTGCTGTACGCCCGTTCCTTCTCATTCCATCTTCTGTGCAATGGTGAAAAAAATGTTCCCTTTCATTTTATTTTGTTTTATTGCTTTACTGCTTTTCAACAGCTGCGCTATCTAAGGTTTGACAGAGGGGCAGCAATGTCCACAGGGATTAGGATTGGTTCCAATAGCACATGCCCAAGCACATCTAGCGGGAGACTAGTTGCATCAAAACGTGCAGACTTAGTTCAATGATAGGGCTGGCCAGCCTCCCCAGATGACAGTCCTCTCTACTCAGCCAGCTCTGAGCAGCTCCAAGCCAGAATGACTGTGGCTATGAGTCAATCTGCTTCTCATTGCTGCCTCCGCTCTCTAACCTTCATTCATTTTCGCTCTTGGCTTGTTGTGACTGTACTTGGTCCGATCCTGGAAAGCAACATTGCTGTCCTGATCCTGTGATAACTCAGGGTGATTTCAGACATCGCGCATCTGACATTCACCCTGGCTGAACCACAGTCAAACACAGGCCATGTTTGACTGTTGTGAACGTCTGTTTGCTCGCTGCCAGATGTGCACCACAGTCAAACGCGGCCCGTGTTTGCATTCACCACACTTCTGAACCTCTGGATGCAAGGAGGTCGAGAAGTGTGGTGAAAGGCCACTACGGCCATGTTGAACGGAAAGTAACATCTGGTTACTTACCGTTCACCGCGGACAACGGGAGTCACCCCCGCCCGTGGTTGTGGCAGAGGCCGGATTGGCTGCTGCCGCTACCCATCGAGAGGGGGGAGGGCCTCTGGGGAATTCAGGGGGCGGGGCGGCAGGACGCTGCGCCCCGTGGCCCCACCCGCTCCGGGGTGTGTGTGCTGCTTTAGACGTGACGGCCGGCCGTTTTCACCACAGGCCATGGGGTGGTTCAGACCACGGCCGGGGGCAATGGGGCGCACGTCTGTTGGTGCGCCCATTCACCCCCGGCCATGGTCCGAACCACCCCACGGCCCATGGTGAAAGTGCCCAGCCGTCACATCTGAAATCACCCTTAGTCAGGTCTGAACACTCACATCATGGTGGCCTGACACGCCTCTACTTTGTCTTTGTCTATTTGCTCAACCAGCTTATCTCTAAACATGTTCACTCTGCTCATTGATCTTCTTTATATTTATGTTTTGTTGACCTCAGAGCCGCCTTCAACTCAGTTAACCGAGAGCGTCACTGGTTGAAACTCTCTAGAACCAGCATTGACCCCAGACTATTGTATTAACTCATTGCCTTGCATAAGGATTCTTCAACGCAGGTCAAAGTGGGTCACTCTGTATAATTATCTCACCCAATTGCCATCATGCAAGGTGTCAGACAAGGCTGCCTATTGGCACCAGTGCTGTTTAATTTTTGCATCAATAATGTAAACAACCCTACTTTTCATCCTGTCAGACTAAGGGATATTCATCTCCCTCTCCTTCTTTACACTGATGACACCATTTGTATATCACAAACCCTGAGTGGTCTCCAGCCTTTGAGGCAGAGCTTTGATGATTTCTGTCAAGCCGAGTAGTTGGAAATTAATTATAGCAAAACCAAAGTCATGGTGGTTGGGCATAGACCGGTCCGGCGAAAATGGCTTATGAATAGTCACTTGATCGACCAGGTTAAACAGCTTAAGTACCTGGGTCTTGTGATTGCTCAGTCTGCCGCAGGGTCTGCACACTCTGATGCAGCAAATGAAGCAGCAAATTCCTCTGTAAATGGGATTCGGAGGTTTTATTTTTCTATGGGAGGGAGATGACTTATTTACCCCTGCTCTGAAGATTTTGGGGGCTAAGGTCCTTCCCCAACTCCTCTATTTGGGGACTGTCTCTTTTGGAGAGAATGGATAAGGTGCAAAACAGATTTCTCTGTGCTGTTCTGCACACTTCCCCTAATACACCGACCTGTCTCCTGAGAGCAGAGGCTGGTATCTTGACAGTGTCTTCTCAGAAAAAACTGACTGTCCTGACATTTTGACTCCAGGTATCACTTTCAGCCCTGGGCAGTTTGCTTCACCTTGCCTCCAACCTCCTGTGTCAGGACCCTTGGGCAGCCTGTGTGTCAGATCTTATCTCTCGAGTAGGTTTTGCTAAGGACTCCTTACTTACTTTGCCTTTGCGGGACTCCTTCGCATTAGTGAAGCAACGTATATGTGACAAAGAGAGAGAACTTCTGTCCACGGCGATTAACTTGCAAAAAAATTCACCTATGTGTCGTTTTTCCCCCCCAGCCCCCCAAGATGCAGGCTATCTGAATCTCCCATTATGATGGATTTATAGAAGGGTTTTTACTCTCACCCGATTTAATCTTTTTCCCTCCGTTGTTTCCAAAGGCAGAATTTTGGGGATTCCATTTGATCAAAGGTTTGGCAGGAGATGTGGGCAGAATGCTGCTGAAACCCTTTTACATATTCTTTTTTATTGCCAGTTGTATTTAAGCCCTTGCATTGTCTGTTGTTTAGCCTTTGTAACCTCTTAATACCAAGCCCTGTAGTCAAATGGAGTTACTGATCTATTTGCTTTCTGGACAGGATTTGGACATCACGGTTTGCATGGCCAAGTTTTTGGTGGCTGTGCTTAAATTTAGACCTGTTACCAAATAAGTTCTAACTTTTATGTATTTATTTGGGCTTTTGAGTACTTTTTAATTAATGTACTTTTTGTTATTGATTTGTAATGGCCTTTGGCTTTGCAATAAATAAATGACTATCATGGTGGCCTAGCACAGAGCAAGCTGGAGGAGAATGGAGAATGGGGAGCTGTCACATTACTGGTGGGAGGAGACAACTAGGTAGGTAGGTGGTCCGGCACACATCTGCCATTACGTTTGTATTACAAACTACTTGTTCACGAGGATGTCACTGAGGGTAATTTCAGATGTGATGGGCCTGGAGGTCCGCCATACTGAACCCTAGATGGATCCCGGTCCGTGATCAGGCCATCCATCCTTCAGACATGGATCGGGGAAGGGATCGGGGAGGGGGCAGGGCTGCACGGCATGACGTGTGGCTGCACAGCCCAGCCCCCCACGCTCCCTCATCCACCTGCCCTCGGGGAGATGGGTGGGGCCACGATCCGGGATGGGTCAAAGGTAACACACATTACTTTTTGTCCATCCTGGATCATGGTCACTCTAACCACGGTTCTCGACCTCCGGCCGGCCGGAGGTCGAGAACCATGGTCAAGCTTGATCCCGACCGAGGGTTCACCGTGGTGAATATCAGGGCGGGACCAAACAGATGTTCACGGAAACGCCACCACCACAGGGAATCTATGGGGTTCACTGTGGTGAAAGACGTTTTTGTAATGTCTGAAATTAGCCTGAATCAAACATGGAATTTGAGCTGAAGCAGATACCCAGGCAAACAGGAAAAACAGCCAGCATCTCCGCAATTGAACTGAGGTCAAATTCACACATGACGTTCCCCACATATTTTAACCAGCATTTCAGGTGGTCAGTTGCCTGACTCGGTAATTTATTTCTGACTGAGCAACCAATAAGCTTCTTGAAACTGCAGATGTTACCCATGAGCAGCAAATCTATGACCCCTTTCAGGAGTCTTCTGCAAAGAATGGTTTTGCAATGTGTTTCTTCTTATGTCTGGTGACAACCTATCCTGTGACTTTCATTCCCAAGGCCTTTAAACAAGTCTTTACAAATATGAACTCTCCTTTTTAAGTTTGCTAGCCTCTATTCACACATTGTGCAATTGTTCCTACCCCACCCTACCAGGTCAATAAATAGTTTGTTGAGCTAAAGAACACCCATACGCCTTCTCTCCTGCAGTGTCTTTGGGGATTGATTTCGCCTTTAGCTTTGCAGTGCGCGTCCAGCAAAGGAGAGCAGGCACGTAGAGATGAGAGTGCCTTCCCCATCCAATACCAAACACAGCTGGTGTTGGGCGAGACCTCTGGCTTTGCAGCCTCAACAGTGTTCCTTTAAATCAAAGCCAAATGAACCTGCTGTGATTAGTGTTATTACAATGAATTTTGAGAGAAATTGCAGTAATGGGACACTTAAAACTAAAGAGCTAGCTCTCAAACGAGTTTGTTATTAATTATAAATGCCAATCTCTATCAGGGATTCTATTTTATGTCAAACTGGTGAGTTAAGAATGCTTCTTGGATGTTAATTAAAGGGAAGGAAAAAGAGGAAGCTGCGGTAACACTGACTAGACATGGTCCTCTTCATGAAAAAAATTGAAATCAGGGTGAATGCAGTTTTACATCTTCATTTTGGGGTAGCATCCATTTACTGATTTGGATTTATAACCCATCCCAACCTGAAATCCCAGGATGGGTAATAGGTAAAGCTGAAATGACTACCCAGAAAAATGGTATGCCAGGTGAATTTGCGGTACCCCAATTCACGCAAAAGTATCACGTACCAATTGGGACCCGATTATGATGGGCTTCGGGTACCAGATGTCCAAGAATTTTCCCGAAATTTCAACTTCTGGTTCCAGAATGTCGACTTCCAATACCAATTTTTCAGTTTTTCATCTGGATGTTTTAATTTTCCATTCCGATTTACCATATCGGTAACCGGAAGACTGAAAAATCGATACAAGAAATTATTGTTTCTTCCAATATCGGTGAATGGGTTGAATATCAGAGATGGTACCTGAAAATGCAAGATGCAAATTACTCATGGTTAGCAAGTGAGCCACCTGTTTCAGATCCAGGAACAAGATAAAACAGATGTTAAAAAAATGCCAGTTCAAATAAATAATAATAAAAAAAATACTTTCTGCTGAAAAATGCTCAGGCTCGAGCTGCAGCAAACTAACAGGGGAAGGGACTTCCAGTGTTGGGCAGTGGCCACTGAGAAGGCTTCTCTGTGTGCTCATGCCATGCAGACCTGCTGCACAGATGGAATTATCAGGGGATTGCTCTGACTGACTTAGAAAATAGGATTTCATCAAACTGGAAGGGACCTCATGGCTTATTTGGTACAGTCCCCTGCAGAAAGTTAAAAAGATGGGAAACTGGTACCGGAAGAAAGAAAATCAAACTGGAAAATCGTACATTGCTACGTCGGATAGCTCGTTGGGCATTAATCTGCAGGACCCTCTCACCCTAAAAGTCCTGGATCGGCCCCTGCAGTCAGCCGGGAGCGTCCTCCTTGAGGTCCCCACCAGGATTCCTGGGTGTCGATTATGAGGATGGCATTTTTGGTGGCCACACTGCGGCTGTGGAACTCCTTCCCGTTGGAGGTCCGCCTGTCCTCAGACCTCCCCTCTTTCCCTAGACAGTGTAAGACCTGGCTGTTCTACCAGGTCTTTGGTGAGGGAAATGGGTGATGTGTGAGGGGTTGTGTTAGGATTGGGAATTTTTTTTTTCTGCCAGGGTAATTTTAATGTGTATTGGTTTTATTGTTTTATGGTTATTTTAAGATGTTGTTAGTCGCCCCAAGATGCATGAACAGGAGGGGGCAGCATAAAAATATAAGAAAAATAAATCAAATTAAATTATTTCAATGCAACTAGGTTTTCACCCAAAATAGTCGGTCTCTTGGGGTTTGTTGCTGAGTTACAGCAAAGCCCATGGAGAAGCAGTGCTCAATTTGGAAAGAAAGAAAGAAAGAAAGAAAGAAAGAAAGAAAGAAAGAAAGAAAGAAAGAAAGAAAGAAAGAAAGGGAGGAAGGGAGGGTGGAATTCTAGCATTCCCTGTAAGTCCCATCCATAAGACCTAGAAGAAGGCTGAACCAGATTAGCTCATCCATCAACAAGGATGGGTAACCTGACGGGTCCAAGTGTGACCCACAGCCACAGTAGGGCTGTAGCGGAATATCACAGCGGTAGCTATTTCCGGCGGAAACAGTGTTTCCGCAATTAGTGGAATGGCATGGCAGAGGCTTTCATTCCGCGGTTTCATTCCGCGGTTCCGCTTATTTAATTCCGCAACTTAGTGGAATCGTGGAAACATGACATTTTCGCTATTTCCGCAATTCCGCCAGCGCCAAAAAATAGTGGTTTTCCGCAATTTCCGCGATTTTTCCGCGATTTTTCCGCAATTCCGCGATTTGCAGAATTCCGGCGGAATTAGCGGAATATCCGCAGAAATGTCGCGGTGTGGCGCGGGCAATTCCGAAATAGCGGAACGGAATCGCGGCGTGGTAAAAGCTGCTGCCGCATCAGCCCTAAGCCACAGTTAGTTTTTACCCCCCCCCTTTTCTAGTTCCTGAATCTGGACCCAGGTTCCAGTTCCTGCCCGCAAGCACTGAAAGACTGAGCTCAGAATAAGGAAGTGGAGATGAAGGCATTCACACAAGGAGCAGGAACAGATGTCTGGTCTGGATTCTCCTTTTCCTGAGTGCAAGATGGTCCACTTGCTGGGGAGAGCGAGGTGCTCTTTTCAGAATGCACAGTCTACGAAATATCCTTCTGTGCATGCTCCCCAAAATTATTTATTTTTGTTTTAGAATCAGAAAATCATAGAATCAGAAAATCTTAGTGTTGGTTGTAGAATAAGAAAATCGTAGAATTATAGAATCTTAGAGTTGCAAGATGGGCACCTTGCTGGGATGAGTGAGGTGCTCTTTTCAGAATGCACGGTAAACCAAGTATGCTTCTGTGCATGCGCCCCAAATTAGTTATTTTTCTTTGAGAATCAGAAAATCATAGAATCATAGAATCTTAGAGTTGGAAGGTACATCAGAGGTCATCTAGTCCAACCCCCTGCTCAATGCAGGAAATCCACAGCTACCGCATCCCTGACAGATGGCTGTCCAACCTCTGAAAACCTCCAGCAAACCTCCAGGAGAGCCCACCACTGTCTTAGACAGTCTGTTCCACTGTGCTTCCCAATAGACAAAATCTGTGCTCTTGTAATTTGAACCCATTGTTTCTAGTGTTGCCCTCAGGAGCAGCAGAGAACAAGTCTCCTCCATCACCTATGTGACATCCCTTCAAATATATATATATATATATGCTTCCCCATCCTGTGTCAGGCATCTCGGGGTAGCTAACAAAATTTAAAAACATATTTTAAAACATAGCAATAAAGCTACAATTTAAAACAACCTAAAATCCCCAAACAACCCATAGCCACCCCATCTCCCTCAGTAAAGGTGTGGCAGAACAATCAGGTCTTACACTGACTGCAGAAAGAGAGGAGGTCGGTGGTCAAGCGCATCTCCAATGGGAGGGAGTTCCACAGCTGCGGCTCAGCCACAGAGAATGCCCTCCTCATGGTCGACACCCGGGAAACCCGGGGGACCCCAAGGGGGGCACCCTCAGCCGACCACAGGGGTCGATCCATGACCCGGAATGTGAGGCAGTCCTGCAGGTAGGTGGGGCCCAAGCTGTTTAGGGCTTTAAAGGTCAACATCAACATCTTGAATTGGGCCTGGAAGACTATTGACAACCAGTGCAGAGAGCGAAGCACTGGTGTAATGTGCTCGTGTCGGCCTGTCCCAGTCAGGAGACGGGGTGCTGCATTCTGCACCAGCTGTAGTCTCCGAACTAGCACCAAGGGTAGAGCGTGTTGCAGTAATCCTGAGTCGAGGTAATAAAAGCATGGACGATTGCGGTCAGATCCAAGTCTGAGACATACGGCCTAAGCCGACATACCAGATGTAACTGGCAAAATACTCCCTTCGCCACAGCCGCCACCTGGACATCCAGGAAGAGCTGCGGGTCCAAGAGTATCCCCAGACTATGGACCTGAGAAACTAGGGGAGGACGGACCTCATCAATGATGGGGGCCATCGCTCCCTCGGCTTTCCCCACAACCATCACCTCCGTCTTGTCAGCATTTAATTTCAGGTGGCTCGCTCTCATCCAATCCCCCACAACTGAAAAACACTGGGTAAGCACCGAGACTGCCGGACCTGGATCAGATGAAAATGAGAGATATAGCTGAGTGTCATCAGCATATTGATGACACCTCACCGAAACTCCTTGACAACCTCCCCCAAAGACTGCATATACACTTTAAACAATATTTGGAGACGGCTATCGTGTCTCACTTTAGTCTTCTCTTCTCCAGGCTAAACATACTCAGCTCCTTCAACCATTCCTCATAGGACTTGGTTTCCAGACCCCTGACCATCTTTGCTGCCTTCTTCTGAACTCATTTCAATTTGTCAATGTTCTTCTTAAATTTCAGTGCCCAGAACTGGATGCAGTACTTAAGATGAGGTTTGACCAGCACAGAATAGAGTGGAACTATGACTTTTATAGTCCCTCTATAGACTGGAGCCATAGGTTAATGTATTAGCTTGGAACTTAAATTGCGGAAGTTAAGTTGTTTGCTCTTCCACAAACTCCCTGTATGACCATACCCAAGTCCCTTAGGTCAGAGCTTCCCAAACCTTTTGTTTTTCTGACCCCGTGGTGAAATTTAAATCTAATCCCATGGTGCCAGACAGTAGCAAAGACAAAGGATGTCAAATATCAGTTATACCACCTCTCTCGACTCTCTCTCTCTCCCTCCCTCCCTCTCTCTCTGTCAATTCCCTATTATGCTATCTTTTTTTTCCATGAGGGAACAGAACTGGCACCCATGCTCTATTCCCAGTCCTGGCTGCAGCCATTAGCGGCTTCGATCTTAGGAGAATGTAATTGCTAAATTGTTCTTTAATGTAAAATGCTCTAGGGATGCATGTCAGCTTTTATTTCCACCACAGAATATAATGATACTTGATAGGAATTTATAAATTGGCCAGTGCAGCTGATGAAAATAATTCTCTTTAACCTAGTCCTTCCCAGGATGTAATGAGACAATGGGTGTTAACCGACATGATGCTGGCCTGGTTAGGCCTGCTTTGGGCCGACTGGGCCAGTGTCATGTCTGTATGTTTGTTCTGGGCCCGCCAGATGTAGGCCTGGATCAAATTCTGCCTGGGGTGATGGCTGGGTCCAGATCAAAGAGGACCCACAATCCAGGTCCAGCAGGCACTGGCGGAAAAATCTATTCCCACCTCCGCCTTCTCTTGGTGTGGGGGTTGTCATGGGCCATGGCACCCAGTCATGGCTGCCTAGCCATGACTGCCCATTATGGCAGAGAGGCAGAGTGACATTGGGAGCGTGGTGACATGACCAGGCTACCGCACATTTGCTCCCTGCTCCCCCTCTCAACTGGGGTGCTACAGGAACTTTTGTTCCTATGGCAGGAGCTTGCCCAGCTGAGAGAAGCCCTCCCTTGGGTGGGACAGATATCCAGGAGGACATCTGCTAACACCCACTTTCTGTCCACCTCACTGACCTGCGTGGCTGGATTAAAGTCACCCATTTACAATAGGAGAGAGGCAAATTACATCCACCCCTTGCAGATCCAAGTGCCCGGACACATGGCAATCCTACCAGGATGCTGTGAATGGAAGTGGCCTCATTCAAAAGGGGTGGAAATGTCTCTTTGCCCCACCTCCTTTCAGCACGGCTCTGCCCCTTTCTGGAACAAAGCAACGAGAAATATAGCAAGCCTTTCTTCCAGCCCCGCCAGAGACACACCTTGGGATCCGTCCCACATTAGCAGAGGTTTGTTCCTCTCCCACCCTCTCCCCTCTGCTTAGTTAGCGCTGCTTTCTACTCACTTGAGGATCACATCCCTGATTGGGCAGAAGTAGTGCTGAAACTTGGTACTCATTTTTTTCAACAGTACTCATTTTTTTCCACAGTACTCAGTTCCGAATTTCTGAGTTGTGAGGTTCCGTGGATCAAGGTCCGGTACTCAGAAAGTTTGGAACCTTTGACTGAGTGATGGATGTGTGCATGACTGGAGTGATTCAGCCCTGAACCTGTCTTCTCTGAAGTAGGAAACAAAACTTAGTGCCATATTGGTAGACAGGGGGTAATGGGAAGATACAGGTGAGTGATGGACAAGTAGAGAACAGTTTTGATTAGTTGGCAGGGGGTAAATAAAAGCCGTCATCTGGCCAGTCTTCATTCTCTTTGGTGAACTTAGCTGTGGGCTACACTACTGTGCCTTTAAGTATTTTGATTGGGGGGGTGTATGCATGGCCTGGGCTGTCCATAGGGGCAATGCTTGGGGTTACTAATAGCCACCCTGCTTTTTTTATATTTAAAGTGAATACTTCCACTGCTCAAGCACCCTAGGGGAACAGACCCGGTTCTTTCTTGTGTTTGAGAAGGGACATCAGTTGGTGAGGGACATTGCTTCTGGAGGCTGGGGTGTAAGCCACTACTTAGCAAAACACAGGTCCCCCCACCCCCTCCCCCTGAAGATAACTCAGTTAGCCCTATTACTGGCAAAGAAATAAATGTTAGATATTGTATTTGCGACAATTATTCACATTTTGGGAGAGCCATTCCAAAAATATCTGCAATCAAGTTGGTGTTTGTATCTCTGCTTACTCGGTTAGTTCAGCTTGAATACTTCATTAATTTTGATATTTCTGTTATTTTGGTTATTTTAACATTTCAGTTATTTTATTTGGGTTTTCTTGTCCTTTTGGTATTTTGTTTCTGTCATTTCCATCAACTGAACGTGCGCAATAGTGCCAGTATTTCCAAAATGTCATGGTCAGAATACTGTACCCAACAACAAACCGGAAAACACAAACCAAAGAAAGTTATAATAGTTATTGGACAAATTACCATTTTCAGTTTGCATAGGGTATATCTGATGGAGTTGTCCATATGGGGGTATTTTAGCTCTAAAAAACCCCAAAGTAGCCAATATGTAAATATGCCTCACTACTGAGATACTTCTTCAAATTTTCAACCAAACGAAAGGTCCTATTCGTTCCAGCCCCAGGAAAGCCAGTTCACCAATTTGCAACTGGGATTGGCCCAGAACTTCGGATCCTGTTGATTTTCCTCCCCCTCCCTCCATCTGTGAGAGAAACTCTCTTCAAATAATAAAAGCTTCCTTCAGCAGACTGTAAAGCCTACTAGGAAACTGAAGACAACGCTCTCCATCCTGCTGGGAGGCTTTGAATTTTGGAGTCTAGAGAGTTGTGAAAGCCCCAAGGTTCTGACCTCTTTGATTTACAAGCTCCCTTCCTCTGAATGAAACTGCAGTCAAGAGCCTTCCCCAGATGGGAAGAGCTTTTACTAGGCACAATAACCCAGTGGCAATGTGTCAGGAGGGAGCAAACCAATCCTCTTTGACATCTTTGCTTTTATAAATAAATTCGGAAGCACTGGTGGGGTGGGGAAAGCTTTAAAAATAGCCCATTTTCCATGGGAGGAGATTCTGGAAGCTGATGATTTCATTCGGCAGGTGTGAAGAGGTAGCATCTGGTGCAGAAATATCTGTGTGTCCCTCCAGAAAAGCAAGGAGAGACTGAAAGGTTTTTGAAACTGATGGTGTTGATTTAAGGACATCATTGTGTCCCTCAATCGCTTCAATGTTTTTCACAATTACTAGCTCAAGGTTTTTTTTTTTTAAGAAACATGCTTCCTTTTATAATCATATTATTTATTAATTTATTGATACAGTATTCTAGTGGTGTGCCTGGTACTGAACAGATGTGAGTAGGGACAGACCCCTGCCCCCACACGCTGGGGGAGCTTAAAGTTTAGGATGAAAACAAGATGTAAAAACAAATGTGGCACAGGCCCCCTATGGCCCACTTCAGCCTTCTGTGGGCTGGGACTCACCGCATGTGTGGCCCCACACCACCAGATATTGCCCCGGGACTGCCCCAGGGTGGGATGTGCCTGGGGATGGATCACAGGGGCCCATTCTGGGCCAAGGACGACCCACATGGGCCAAAGTGGGACAATGCATCTGTTCGACCTCACCATTCCCGCTTGAGGAGGGGACCGCCAGGGGTTATGGCTTGTCACCTTGGCTGGTGGGGGGATGCAAGAGGGGTGGGAGCAGGGCTGGCCACTCGCACGTCTTTCGAGGCCCCACCCCTTACCCAGGTTGTCCAGACAGTGGGACAGCACTTACGGTAGCAGGCACATTTGTTTAGTGCCGCCCACTGACCCGGAGAGTGGCTGCAGTGATTTTTCCCCAAGCCGGGTTGGGGAGCACCCCGGTACCTGCACTTTTGATTTTACTCCAGGATTTAACCTCCTGACTTAGTGCTGCTACTTCAGTGCTGCTACTTAAATATCTTTGCTTTGTTCACTTGCTTTGACCTTCTGGCTCACATCCTCCTTCTCTGGTTTGTCATCTGGCTTCTGTCCGAGGTCCTGATTATTATTATTATTAACAAACATTTATATAGCGCCAGCAGTGTACCTGGTACTTTACAAAGTAATAAAACAGACACGGTCCCTGACCCTAGGGCTTACAATCTGAGAGACAGGAGCTGGGGGAGAGACTTAGGAAGGGGAACAGAGGGAGAGACAAGGGGTCTAACATTCATGAAGATGCGAGGTCTCAAGTGCACATACTTGGCTTGGTTACGATGAGAATGACAGCAGGCAGGTCCATGTTGCAAGGATAAGGGTAAACAGATCGTAGGTATAGGAATAGTGGCTCAGCAGGATAAAGAGTCAGACAGAGTGGAGCGAAAGAGGTGAGTTTTAAGGAGAGATTTGAAGGTATGAAGGGAGGGTGCAAGGCAGATGTGGACAGGGAGGGAGTTCCAGGCATGAGGGGCAGCAAGTGTGAAGGGACGAAGGCACTTAGGGGAGCAGGGAAGGCATGGAAGGGTGAGAGAAGAGACAGAGGAGGAGCGAAGTGCACGGGCTGGAGTATGGAGGGCGATAAGTGCAGAGGTAGGGGGGAGCAAGGTTGTGAAGAGCTTTATAGGTGAAGACTAGGAGCTTGTGCAAGATTCATTCAGGAAGGGGAAGCCAGTGAAGCGAAGAGAGGAGGGGCTGCACATGGTTGAAGCGACTGGCGAGGTAGATGACCCTGGCAGCAGAGTTTTGGACAGAGATGAGGGGAGAAAGGTGAGACCGGGGAAGGCCAGTGAGAAGGAGGTTACAGTAATCGAGGCGAGAGATGACCAGAGCTTGAACAAGAGTTTGGGCAGACAAGACAGAGAGAAAAGGGCGAATCTTAGCAATGTTATGGAGGGAGAAGCGACAGGATTTAGCAACAGAGTCAATGTAGGGTTTAAAGGAAAAGGTTGAGTCAAAGATGAAGCCTAGGCTACAGCCTTGGGGGACAGGCAGGATGGTGACTCCATCAATAGTTATTGACAGTGAGGAAGGAGAGGAAGGATGAGGGCGGAAGATAAGGAGGTCAGTTTTAGCCATGTTGAGTTTGAGTTGACGTTGAGACATCCAGGTAGAGATGTCAGAGAGACAGTTGATGAGACGAGCTTGAACAGAGGGAGAGAGAGAGGGAGTAGAGAGATAGAGTTGAGTGTCATCAGCATAGAGGTGGTATTGGAAGCCATGGGAGGCAATGAGTTTGCCTAAGGATGAGGTATAGATCGAGAAGAGGAGAGGGTCAAGAACAGAGCCTTGAGGATCACCAACTGAGAGGGGGAAGGAGGAGGAGGAGGAGTTGGAGAGAGACACATTAAAGTAGCGGTCAGAGAGGTAGGAGGAGAACCAGTTATGGACAGAGCCACAAAAGCCAAGGGAGTGAAGGGAATCCAACAAGCGTGAGTGGTCAACAGTATCGAAGGCAGCAGAGAGATCAAGGAGGACAAGAATGGAATAGAGACGTTTAGATTTAACCACCAGAAGATCGTTGATTAGAGCTGAAATGATTACCTAGTTTGGTACCAATTTTTTTAGTTCTGTGTTGGGTATTCAATGGGCTACCCAATCACTGATTGGGTACTCGGACACCAGAAAAATCAGTAATTTCCGATACCAATTTATAGATTTTTCAGTTACTGATCAGTAAATTGAAATGGAAAACTGAAAAATTAAGATGGAAACCTAAAAACTGGTACCAGAAGTTGATATTCCAGGATTGGAAGTTGATATTCTGGGACCTGAAGTCAAAATTCCAGGACATCAGATACTTGAATCAGGCACTAATCGGGTACCAATTCATACGCAAGCATTGCATGTTGAGTCATGTACCGGAAACTTGATGGATATACCCTTTTTTTGTGGGTACTCGTTTCAGCTCTAGTTTTGGTCCTTCCAATCCCTGGTACCCAACAACTTTTCTTTGGCCATTTTCAAATGGGCACAGCTGGGGTGTGGGTCTGTGTGTGCTGCATGGGACAGCTGTGGCCGCCCACGCACATTGAGTGAGTGGGGGAGATTCAAACGGTATGTGCCCCCACCCACGTATGTTTTCATATGCCCCCACATGGAGCATCCTATTTTTCCCCCAGTGGGTGAGTGGGTGTGAGTGGGCAGTGCATGGGTCATGGAAGTACACACACACACACACACCACCTTGGTTTGTGGATGTATGTGGCATGGATGGACCCCAGTGGGTTCATTTCGTCTAAAAATGGTCTTTCTATCTTCTGCAATAAACCCAACCGCATCCACACACACCTTTTATTTTGCCAGAAGCTTTCCTTGGCTCGTCTTCCAAAAGTTCATAAAACGGTGATGGATAAAGACTTTCTCCCTCTGCCTCCCTTGTTCTAAGTGCTTCGGAATGAGTCAGAATACACGAAGTAGGAGCTGAGGAAGAGAAAAGGGGGGACTGAATTGGCAGAGGAAATCCAATTAAAAATTAAAGTTTTATTAACAGACACCAATATCCCTTGCGCAGTTAAGTCCATATTCTGAGAGCAATTTGCCACCCAACACTCACTTGATTTAATAACCCAGTGTTCACGTTGCGAGTCAGGTGTGCTCCGCCTCCATTCCCGGGGAAGAGATTGTGCATCTTTTTAATGGGCCTTTGTCAGACAAGCCTGAATGCGTGTATGTTTTACATTCCTGCCTTTGATTTGCAAGATTGTAATTATTTTTAGCTGCTAATTATATATCCTGTGCCCATGGTGGAAACTGACAGCTGTAATTTCCACAATATCCCTAAATCATTGGGAAGGAAATTCTCAGCACTATCATTACTGCTCTCCTGAATATGTTGTGTGGCTGTGATATTGATGGAAAGACTGCCCTGAGCTAAATCCAGCTAGTTGTGAGTATTGTGACTGGCTCTTTGGCCTACAGTAGAGATGTGAAATAGGTCACTCAACTGTTACCTTTGGGTAATTACTAGTGCTGCAACTCAGTCCTCAATTTTATCTCAGAAAACACTGAGGACCGATGTACTCAACTTGGTTTTTCTGAGTTTTGAATTTCCAAGCAGGGCCCTCCCGCAAAAAAAATCGGAACTCAGAAAACCTCACCCAAGTGCAGGGAAGGGGGCCACAGGGAAGGTAAGTGGGTGGTGGTGGAGGCCAGTGCTATCCCTAGCATTGGCCGAAAGGGGTGCTGTGCTTAGGGGGAGCGGGAAGCCTGGGGGTGGTAGAGCTGGTTACTTCCCTCTGGAGAGGTCTTGCACGGATGTGCGGCCTCTTCCTGTGTTTTCATTTGGGGGGGGGAGGCATTGAACATGCTCAGAAAGGACCATTCAGGTCCTTTCTGAGCGTGCTTAGTGGGGTGGTTTTTTTCTTCAAATTTACAACCCAGGAAGAGGCCACATGTTGGCGTGGGACTCCTCTGGAAGGTAATGGAGGCCTGAGATTAACACTTACTGAACTCTCACAGCAGAAGGAAATGTAGAACAGACCCATCTTATTGGGAGTGTACTGTCGGGGGTGGGGGGGGAGACACTTGGTGTTAATATATGTGACACTGCCTGGTTTGGCCCGGTTTGGCCCAGTATTGCCCACCTGGGCCAGAGCCTTACCCTTGGGTCTATTACCAGGCCACCAGATGTAGGCCTGCTACAGCCCGCCAACTGCGTCGGTGGCTGCTCAGGAACTTTGGGCCCGGAAGGAACTGAGCCCAAAGTCTGGGCCCAAGTGCTGCCCAGGCAGGCTATACTAGGCAACTGTGTGTGTTCGATCACCGTCCTAACCATAGCATGGGAGCTACCATAGCTGGCTGCCATGGCTGCTCATCGTGGCGGGGGCAGGAGCGGGACCAGCAAGATGTGCAGCTGCACATGTATTAACACCGGCGGTAACTTATCTGAGACCGGAAGTCATTTAGAGAAGCCATGTTGGTTGCAGAGAGGGCAGGTTGTTACGTCCAACTTAAAACATGGAGGTCTAGTGCATAATTGTCTGTATTTCCTGCATGGCTTTGCAAACTGGCCTCTGATACTGTACTGAGCTGTGAGTTCCTATGTGTCTATTTCCATTTGTTTCTCTACTATCTTCTACGACTGGGCATACAAATTTAATATTAATACTAAGGTGCGCTAAAGTAGGCACTTTAGTAATAATACAAATAATACTAAAACGAGCAGCAGATACTAAAATTCTGTTTAGTATTTAAATTTGAAAGGGCGTCGTTGCCATTTGCCACCTGCTGGGTTCTTTTCGGCTTGCTCGCCACTGCTCGGTATCTTGCCCCACTTGTTAATTGCAGCCCAGTCAATTTTACCTGGGTTCTGGCAGTGCTACTGCCAGTTCACCTCTTCTGTGCTGTCTCCCAGCAACCCTCTCCAGCCTGGGTTACTGTCAGCAGTCCCTGGCTGGTCTGAGGTCCACCAACCACCTCACAGCTGCCTCATTTCACCTGCACTGCATCCTGAGATCAACTTGGCTTTCTGTTTGCCCCCAGCCACCCTCTTCCTCAGCGACTGGGGACAAGCAGAAAGCAAAGTTGATCTCAGATTGCAGTACAGGTGAGATGAGTCAGATGTGGGGTGGGACACAGATCCAGGATCTTTTCTTGAGCGCGCTTCTTAAACACCTCTACCTCCAACTCCTATGCAGCCCTCAGAATTTGTACTAATTTTCAAACTGGCCCCAAGGAGGAAAAAGGTTCCTCATCCCTGAACTAGATAATTGTATAGTCCTTGGACTCTGTGGCCATGGTTCGCCAATAACTTACTCCATAGCAGGGCTGAAACGAGAATGGATTTCATTCTTGCGAGAATGAAAGAGCCTATGACTCTTAAATTTGGAATTCATCCTATATTCTTTCCTGTTTAGAGCTGAAACGGGTGCCTGATTTGGTACCCCATGGGTAACACCTGCATTTTCAGGTACGGTTTCGGGTATCCAAATTGGCACCCAAATGCAGCTCAAGTACCTGGAAAAATGAAATGTTGGTTTCCAGTTTTTGCAGAATACCCCAGAACCCAAAAATACCCAACAAATTTGTCCAAAGTCCAGGACTGGAAGTCCAAAAATCAGGACAAAAATGGCATTTCATTCAACATTTCTTTATCTCATGGGTTGGCAAATTGGTATTTCGGATACCTGGTCGAACACCACTTTGGGTATTTGTAAAGTACCCGAAATTTTCCTGTTGAATGTGAATTCATCAGATATACTCATTTTGCTAGTACCCATTTCAGCTTTAATCCTAGTGCTTTTCGGAGTCACTCAATGGAAAGTTTTCCAGAGTTCTTAGTTGGGAAAAAAACAAAACCCTAACAAACAAGCATAACAAAACCATTTATGAAACCAACTGAATGAAAATTGTAATTCAGGGAGATATTTTCTTTCATGGCTGTGAAAAATGCAAGGGAAAAGCAGATTCAGAGTGTGAAGAAACTTGAAGCTTGCAAGGAAAATTGAGCATTTAAAAGGTGTTCTAGAGCATGGTACGGCAGGTTGTTTAGTGTGAAAGATGGGGGAGGAGGAAATATCCTTGAGAATGAAAGCTCAGAGCTTGAAAGGAGCTGCATCATGCTGGCTAGTGGGTTTGCAGGCAGTCCTGGCAATAAGTTACAATAGTAACTATTGTCTGGGGAGGGGTTGTGTCATTTTTACCACTACATGTAAGAACTGTGTGACTATTCAGGGTTGGCTGAGTTGCATATTAGCTACGACATTGTGGAGACATTTATAGACAATTTTGGGCACTTTTGAAAATGTGACTTAATCCAGAGAGAAGCACACTTCAGCAACAGCTGCATGAGTTTGGTCCAGGTCGCCATTATAGGTGTTGGTGTCAGGACTGGGTGGGGTGAGGTTCTGCAGAGAATAGAAGTCAAAAAGGTAGAAATATATGTACATTTCAGCTGTTTTCAGAAATATCTCATTGGGTGTTGCCATACATGACACCAGGAGGGAGGCAACCCAGCTCAGGAACATACCGCCACCATGGTCCTGACGGGGACCAGCCATGGAACAAATGTTCCTGCAGCCAGGCCACCAGAGAGGATGGGGAGCCTCACAAATATGTGGCTGCCCAGTCCCACCCCTGCACCCTGCTGCCCAACATGACGGACAACCATGGCAGTCAACCATGGCCACCATAGTGTCCAGCCATGGTGGACCTGATTCAGACAGGACCATGGCAGGCTCATGAGTAACCCAGTGTAGCCTGTTCCAGCCCAGTTGGACAGACCGTATCCCTGGCTGTGATCCTTGATGTCTCTGAATCATAGCCTGGGCTTGCCATGGACACACCTATGAGCAATCCTGGGCAACATTTAATGGTCTGGCCAACAAATGTGCTGGTGGCCTGTGGGTATAATCGGGCCACCATCACATTTGTCAACACTTTGTGTTGATATTTTGTATTTTCTCCTTGTAGCTAAAAATCCTCCCACCCCCCCACTTTGAGCATACCCCTTAACCCCGTAACTCCCAACCAACTTCAAAGGTAGGGGGAAAACAGCTTAGCAAAGACCTTGGCCTTAAAAAAGCAAACAAACCAACAAATTGATTTTAATAAGCACAAAGAAATACTGGGCAGCAATCCTGTGATTTAATCATCTAAAGCGGACAGGTGTCCAAGAAGACTGGAGGGAAAATCTCTTTTAAAAAGTTTTCTTTAAAAAGTTCTCTTAAAAAGAAAGATATTAAAGGAACAGTTCCAAATGATCCCAATGAAAAAGAAAAATGAGACACATTGGCCCTTTTTACACAGACGCTCTAACGCCCATAAAACGGGTGTTACGTTTTATTATACATGTTGCAGGGCACCTCTGCAGTCAATCACCATGGGCCCTGTGCACACATGATGCCTTCACCCAGTTCCTCCAGGTGGAGATGGGTGCTGGCCGGTGGGTGGGGAGCATTTCCCTGAGTGGAGATGGGTGGCGGCGTCTGTGTAAATGACACTTTCGGTGGGTGTTGGTGAGTGTTTGCTCCCAGCCAACACCCATCTCCACCCACACCCACCCGCAGAGCAACCGGCAGTGGCATCCGTTGCTCCATAGGTGGGTGAGGCAGCACGTGCGAGGCTTGATGGCGACCAGGAAGGCCCACGAGAAGGCCACTGGAGCTGACACTGCCCCAAATGTGGGAAGGGGCCGGGTGAGCACGGGGACCCAGGGGTACCCGGGGGGAAAGCCCCGGCAAGGCAGTGCAGGGGGGGAAGTGCCCCAGGCAGAAGGCACAAGGGGGCAGTGTTGCGGACCGCCGGTATGGGGGGGCAGGCTGGCAGGCACGTGGGGGGGCAGTGGGGGAGAATGGGGGGGGAAAAGCACCAGGAAGTAACATGGTGCACATGTCCCAGCACAGGGCAGAGGGGCCACACAGACAGCCTCCTTGGTTGATGACCCCCAGCCCAGCACCTCCCAAGGGCACAGCCAAAGGAGCAGCCGCAAGAGCGAGGTGAGCCCTAGGAAACCCACCCACCCCAGGAGGGGAGGGCCGCTCCCCAGACCCTGACCACTAGGCCAGGAAACACAGGGCAGGGGGCAGCAACATAACCCTGTCCCCCGTCCCCGCAGGACAGCTCCCAGACAATGGAGCACCGCACCACTGGAACGACGGCCAAGGAGGGCCTCCCAGACAGTCAGGTGAGCAAAAGGCAACCCCAGGGGGGAGAGGGGGTAGGCCGGACGGGTGGGCGGAGGGGGCCAGCAGGAGTCGTAGCAACCCCTATTGCACTACCCGCAACAGGACATGACCACCATCACAGCTACCACATCCACAGGGTAGTACCCATGCCACCAAGCTGGTCGCCCCCCCCCACACGGGTCCTAAAAGGGGGAGCCCTGGACAAGGCAGGAGGTCAGGGACTTTATACACATGTGGGGGTCCAAAAGGGTCCAGCATGACCTGGTGCGCAGCTACAAGACCAGACCGGTCTATGAAGCCATCTCCCAGGAGATGCAGCGGCAGAGGTATAATAGGGATGTCACCCAGTGCATGCAGAAGGCAAAGGACTTGAGGTCCAGATATAAACATATCAAGGACAACAATCTCAAGTCCAGCTGGGCCATGTGCACAGCTGAGTTCCAGGAGGAGCTGGACAAATTCCTCTGCATGGACGGGGACATCGTGGCCTCCCGCACACAACGGCAGCACCTTCACCAGGGGCAGGTGCAGGACCAACAGACAACCCCCCGATAGACCCCACAGACCAAGGGAGGGAAGGTTCCCCTGGTGAGACCAACCCGGATGTGGGAGGCGACAGTCCCGTCCCACAGGGGGAGGAGGCACCCCGGGGATCCAAGTGCCGAACCACCACACTCCGTGCGCGCCCACAAGGCCCACAGGCCTACTGGCCACAGGGACAGGGAGCATGCGCAGAGCAAGTGTAGACCCAGGATGGCCACCAGGAAGCAGAGGAACAGGAACCAGCAGGGTCGGGGCCAGGGGTGGGGGTTGGAATTTCCCGGACAGAGCTGTAGCGGCCAGGGCCACAGGCCAGAAAACACTAATTATACCCTGTCCCATTGCAGCTCAAGGAAGCCTGGAGGTGCACAAGGTGGAGATTGAGGAGGAGGAGGGGGGCCTGGCAGCACCCGTACCGCCAGGTTGGCCACCCTCCACGGCAGGGCACACTGGCCAGGGGGTCAGGGGGAGCCCGGGGGTGGAGGAGGGCAAAGGTATGGGATGACTACCCGGGGGCAGGCAACCACAAACAGCAGGGCCCAACAAGGGCGGGGTGTCAGGTGCAGGCGGGAGGGGTGGATGGGCCAACAGGGGCTCCCACAGCACACCAAACAGTCAGGGGCCCCTCCCGCTGCTAACAGTTGCTGGGGGGTCACCCCATGACAGGGCAGGGTTGGGGTACCCCACAGGGGAGGGATGAGGGAAGCCGCCACACTATGAGGGCCGCCCTACCAGGCACCCCGGGTCAAGCGGTAGTGGCCAGCGGGGCACATAGCCTGGATGCAACAACGATGTGTTCAAACTCTCATTCACAGCCCAGGTGCCTGCTTGCATGAGGGGAGCAGCTGCCGGCAGTGTGGAGCAGAACCAGGAGATGCAGGCCAGGAACTGGCGCTGGAGGGAGGACCTCGGCAGGGAGCTGCTGGAGGAGTCACAATGGTTAGTCGAGGTGCGCTCCTGGGAGCTCGCACTCACCAGGGAGCTCATCAGAGGGTAGGGGGAAAGGGACCAGGAGATCCTGGCTGCCATGATGGACCAGTCCCTCACCGAGTACCTCTGAGACAGGCGCCAGGCTGCCACCCTCCAACGCGAGCAGGAGCGTTCCTGTGACGGGCTGGAGGGTCAGGCCACATGGCTCATGGACCTCATGGGGAAGGCCATGGAGGCCCTGCGGCGTTATCCCCAGCTCAACAGGTGATGCCATGCCATGGAAGGGGGGTTGGCAGCCGACCAACACCATGGTGGCTTCCTACTGGTGCAGGTGTCCCCCCCATGCACCTCGGTCACCTGTGGTTCCCCCAGCAGCAACCCTACCCAGGCCTGGTCCACGGGGTCCCCCTCCCTCACATAGGGCAACCGGACCTGCTTGCAGGGCCACCCTTCCAGCCCGCACCCACCGTGGTCCCACCCCTACTGCCACCCCAACCCCTCCACTGGAGGTGACCCCACCCCACCCCAGGACCATGCACACCAGAATGGTCAACCATCCATGGTGACAGCCCCACCTGTTATGGTAAGGTCACAGCACCCCAGGCCCCTGGGGATAGGGGGTGCTACACCAGGGGGGGCACCGGGAATCTGGGGACCTACGCGAGGCAGGACCCCAATAGGGAGTACATTGTAGAACCCTCCCTGAGAACACTCAGTACACAATTTGGGGAGCAATGGCCATTGCCAGAGGCATGTGTAACTGCTCTGTGACGCTGTACTGGAAGGGGCATGTGCCATACTACCAAGAGTGGCCTGGCCAGGGGCTTGCACCAACAGGGATCGCCCTTTGGCACATGTGATGCCCTTGTGGGGGGTAGGGGGCTCCCTGGATGACCATGGGGCTCTGACATGGGACAGAGATGGGTGCACATGAGGATCCCTTACCCCATTCTTGTTTCTCCATGCAGGGACCGTCAGCGGGTGCCAGTGTGGAGCGGCCAGTGGATGACAGGGAGGCCGGGCCAGCTGGCTGGCAAGTTCTGCGGTTGGCTGCAGCCAGGGCATGCCGGCCCATGAGCCCCAGTGGTGTGGTCAAGAGGGTCCCCCAGTTGTTAACCCGCACCCTCCGTCCATTGTACATTTCCCCCTCCAATAAATGTGTTGTACCTCTACCTTGCAGTCACTTCATCTGTCCGGGGACATGTGGCTGGGGGGTGGGGTTGCGGTGTGCAAGGGGCAGCGGCATGTTGGGGGCTCTGTACAGTCCATGCCCAGCCGCCGGGGCCAGGGGCCAGCCCAGTGAAGCCTCCTGCAGCGGAGTTGGCTGGAACAAGTGTGCACAGAACCGGCACAGGTGAGCCGGTGAGTGTTGGCCGGTAGGGCTTTCCGTGGGTCATGCACCCCATGGATGACAGCAAGTGGAGGGCGCTCACACCCAGGCCACCTATAGGACCTGTTACCTGGAACCCCCAGCCCACACACGGAAGAGACGCACTGCTGCAGGTAAAGGGTAGGACCCAGTTTTATTGAAGGGGTTAATAGTGCTAGGTACGTGGGTGAGGGTCAGGCTCTGGCTGTCATTCGGCTGCCTGGTCAACGATGCGGTGGCAGATGTTCTCCCTGTTCTCCTCGGAGATGCGGTGAAATGCCCCTCCCTGGGCATGTTGGTACAGGGGCACAGGGCCGGCCCTGTGAAGTGGTGGTGGTTGGTTCAGGGCAGCTCCCCCTGTCTCGCATACATTGTGAAGGATGCATGCTGCAAGGACGAGGATGGGGGTGTGGTCCAGGTTGAACTGGCTCCTGTTCATCAGGAGGCACCAGCACATCTTCAGGAGCCCGAAGGCCTGCTCCACCATGCTGCGAGCAGACTACAAGTGCTCATTGAACAGGCAGTGGTCCAGGTTGCATGCCGCTGGATAGGTCCACATGAGCCATGGGCTGAGTGGGAAGGCGGGGTCCCCTATCACAACAGGGGCCATGGGGACCCCCTCTATCATGCAGTACAGGTTGGAGGCAATCTCCCCGTCAAACATGCGCGCATACAAGGGGGAGGCACGCAGGATACGTGCGTCGTGGCTCCAGCCCGACTGGCCTGTGTACACATCTATGAACAGACCCCTATGATCCACTACGGCCTGCAGATTGATGGAGAAGGCCTGTTTCCAGTTCATGTAGTCGATCTTTTCATGAGGGGGGCGTATGATGGGAATGTGGGTGCTGTCAATGGCCCCGATTCAATGAGGGAACCCCATTTCCTTGAACCCATGCATCACCTCCTAGGGGCCACGGAGTGTAAGGACCAAGGGGCCTGAAGCCCCGCCCCCAGGCACCCCGCGGCAACCCGCAGCTCCAGCGGGGGCCCCCGCCCCGCCAGCCGCACCCCCAAGCAACCTCGCCGCAGACCCAGGCAGGGACCAACCTGCAGCCTCCCCAGCTGAGCTTCCTGACAGGCTGCCGTCTGTCAGGCTACAGGGAGACACGCCGCCGCGCCGAGGCCAGGCCCCAGGGGGTGGGGCCAAATAGAACTCCCCGCCGGAAGTAACCCCGCCCCCGCCATTACGCCACTCAGCGCGGCTCCAGCAACGCCCCCAGCAGGGGGATAAAAGCCCGATGCAGGGCTAGCCACACTGCTGGTGATCGAGCCTTGTGCCCGTGAGACTGGCCCCCCTCTCTCTTTTGTGCGTGGTATTTGGACCTTGTGGCTGACGGAGAAAGGAGTGTGTCTGAGCAGAGTGAGTGCAGTGTGCGTGGGCGAGTGGTGGCTAAGGCGAACTTGGAGGTAAGGGTGCAGTCCTTCTGGGGTCAGGGGAGCACTATCGCCTGGGTCCCTTCCTGGTACGTGAGCCCTATCCAACCTTCCTTCCCCCCCAGGGCTGTTGCACCCCCGTGCCCCACCAACCTCACCCTCCTTTTCCCGTCCCTTTCCCTGTTCCTTCCTGCTCCCCGTGTGTGTGTGGCGAACGCAGCAATTGAGGCATGCGACACCCAGATGCCCTATGATGAGCCAGGCTGGGGACTACTTAGCCTGTTAGCCCTATTCCACCCTGAGGGCGTGTTTTTCCCACGGTGCCTCACTGCGTTCCTAGCTAAAGTGCGTGTGGGTCCACCCTCCGGCTCTCCCAGCCTCCGTGTACCCCCTCCATTCCCCCCAAAATTCCCCTATAACCCCACACGGAGTTGGATGACCTGCTCCAAGAGGAGCTCCATGAGCTCTTCCTGCTCATCCTGGAGAGGTTGCACCAGCTGGATCACGCACAGGCCGAGCGCTGGTACCAGGCGCAGGGTCGCTGACCTATTGACCGGGGTTCTGTCCCGGGCCTGCCTCTGCTGGAGCTGTCCCTCCCCTTCTATTGCCCCGGCCCCCTCCCTACCCTGTTGTTGTTGCCCCCTGTTGCTGGTTCCCCGTATTAATAAAGGCTTGTGTGTTCCTTTCCTGGTGTGTCCGTGTTGTGCTTTGCTTTAACCTCTCCCCTTGTGCGGGTGCCTCTGTGGGGTGTGTGGGGGTGTTGCCTGCATTGTGTGTGTCCCTTACCCCACTTTCCTTGCCCCCCGTGGGCTGTGTGTCTGTCCCTGTGTGCTTCTGCTGCCTGCTGTGTGTGTGTGGCTCTGCTGTGGGGGGGTGTTGGGGATGGAGGGCCTGGGGCCGGGCAGACTGGGCTCTGTGCCGGGGCTGTGTGGAGCCGGATCCATTGTAGCAGCTGTCATCCCATCTCACTTCCGCCCCAGCCTCGCGGGTCCTGGCAGATGGGGGAGCATGGCCGCATTGCGTGGCTTCGTTTGCCCTCAGTCGGCCATGTTGTGCCATCGCTGTGCCGGGAGGGGCTTCCCTGCCATTTCCGTCCATCCGTGTACTTGCACGAGTGTTTGCCAGGTGTTTCCCAGGATGGGTGTTTGACCGCTGGGTGTTTGCCGACCCCTCCCCTTTCCTTCCCATCACCCCCTGTGGCGCTGTCCATGTAAAGGTCTCCCTGTTTGGCACTGCCGGGTGTTCTCTGGGTGTGTTCACCCACCAATCCACACCCATCTCCATCCATCAGCGCTGCTGCGCCGTCCATGTAAAAAAGGCCTTAGTTTTGCGCCCCCCCCTTTAAAAAACACCTGAAGACTTTTTGGTTCTCCTGGTGCTTTTAGGGTCAACTGCTGGTTCCCCTTAACGTGTTTTCTCCTCCTTCGTTGCCTTCCCCTTTTAAAATGTTTTTTTAATATATATTTTTATTTGAAATGCATTTGGTATTGTTTTATTATAATGTTGTAAAGTGTTCTGAGTGCCATTTTGCTGGAGGCGGATGCTATAGAAATAAAAAGTATTATTATTAGTATAACTATTATTTATTATATTAAACAGCCACAATCCCATTCCCTCAGAGCCTATGTGCATGCGTCCATGCGCATGGTTTCCGTACGGCACAATGCACCAGTAATGGTGGTGTGAGTGGTTTCTGTATAAATGTGTGCGCGTATTGCTCCGCACTGGATCTGCAGGGAATGGGATCAAGCTCACAAGCCACAATTCTAAACCTCCTACACATGGGATTCATGTGGGTTCTGTGCAGATCCCACGTGGCTTGCTCATGGCACAATGTCCCCACAATGATCATATGTGTGTTTTCACACACATGTATGCATGTACATATTGCAAAGTGTGCGTGGGGCATGGGATTGGCCCCAATAACATCTCTATATTTATGGGGTCGGGGATGGGAGTTGGGTGTAGCTATTCATTTATTTTTATTTTTTGTTATTCAGTTATTCAATCAGGTGTGCACAAAAGTGACTGGGGAGGTGGGAGGGGAGGAGGAAAAACTAACCCAAAACTCTGAAGCAAATCTACTAACAAGGTATGAATAGTGTTCTGTAAACACTTTGTGACCTTGACCCAGATCAAATCAGATGAATTTCCCAAATGCAGTAACCTCAGCGAATACTTATTTCAGCTCTAGTCTGAAGACATGGTGGCCGGCCCTCCATCTAGGGCTGAAATTCGTTCTCCTTTTTTTTTCTCAATTCTCATTGAGAATCAAGCTTTTAAACTACAATCAAGAAAAAAAATATCCAGAAAAACCCCCAGTCTCGACAATTTCTCATTTAGATCCCCACCACCCCCGATTTAAAACAAAAACAAAAAAACCTCTGTGCATGAGCAAATGGCCGATGGAGCCATTCTGCGCATGCTCAGCCCTTTCCCAAAATGGCGCCAGCAGCCTCGCTACCATTTTGGAAAAGGGAAGCTGTTCTGCACATGTGCTGTGGCCATTTTACACATGTTCATTTTGGAAAAGACAGTGTATGCACAGAACGACCCGGTGGCTATTTTGTTACTTCCAGAGTTTTGCGTTTTTAGTGAGGTTCTCACAAGAATCTAGAACGGTTAACAAGATCCCGGCGAGATCCTACTAATGGTTCTTGATTCTCATTTCAGTCCTACCTCCACCCCCACCCCCACAGTATCATAAGTATTGCCGTACTGGGTCAAATCAATGGTCCATTCAGCCAGCATCCTGTTTCCAACTGTGGCCACCTTCAGTTGCTTCGGAGAAGTGCACCACAGGTCATAGCGGAATGATCTAATCCATGCTACTCGCTCTCAGTAGCTCTCTCTCGTTACTTTTGTAAACTACTTTTTGGCATTCCATTCAACATTAAGGGTGTTGTATGAACCCCCATCTCCTCTGTATTTGTTTTTATACTCTTATCTTTCACAGTCTCTGACACGAGAGATAATTGACTCCGGCAACATGGAGACATGACAGTTACTTCTATTAACGAGGCGAATTCTTTGGTACTCGTCTCCTCTGTGAATGGCTAATGAGCAAGTTCATTGCTGTGATTGAAGAGTTCTGAGGGATTCACTTTTTTAAGGAATAAAAAATTGTTAAAACAGCTCTTCACCAGACTCCTAATTACCAGGCACCTTGAAAATATGCCAGAAATGCAACCTTTTTAAAACCTGCTCTGTTATTTGGCCTGATGGCCGTAAATAAATGATAAATAAAACCTGCTTTCGTTTTTTACTCATTTAAACTCTTTCTCGGCATTTTAAAGACACAGATACCACAATTTTTAAAACAAACAAACAAAGCAAAGCAAATTTAGGTCCCTGTCCAAATGCTGCATGCGTAGCGCCCACACGTACTGTGCACACACATACTGTGCACATGCAATGCCCATGCTCACACCTGAGGCATGTGTACAGAGCCAAACTGTAATTTCATGTGTGTCTGTGTGCGCACATATGGGGCCTGTGGGAAAGTCCCCTGTCTCCTGGCCCCACCGTCACTCGAGGAGGGAGGAACAGAGATGAAGTGGCTGCCCTGGTGATGGCAGGTGTAGATGGTGGGGACCTTCCCCAGGCCCCATTGAGTGCACACACTGAGGCTGATTGCATGCCCTGGTCGCTCTGCACTCATCCCCCACACACGTATGTGCGTGCAAATTGATTGCATTTCCATAGAGGGCACATTGTGCTGTGCGGAACCTGTGCAGGACCCACGTGGGACCACATCAATCCCGGCCATTGTGTGCACACATGTAATTGCACCTTTGGACAGTGTTTGGATTGGCACCAATATGCACACAGGCTGGGTGTGTTGTGTGTATAGGGCACACACTGGTGGCATATGTGCACTCTCTACACATGGTCTACATTTGCCCTGGGTTCAGATCCCAAGGTCAGAGAAGTTTAATTGTTTGCAGAAAAATGTGCCAGGAAAACCAGATAATAGTTTGGGTTGGAAAGATAAGAAGAGAATCAGGTCCTCATCTCCCATCTCATTCGTACGACTCTGTTCAGACACAGCATTGTAAGCAAGAGTTAACCTTCTATGTATTTGCCCATACTCTGTGTTACTACTGGAGAGAATGATGAGTAAAAGTGAAATGAATAATCGATGAGAATGAGTACCTGCAAAAACAGGTGTTCCCATCAAATTTTGGGTACCCAAATTGACTCCAATATTTCAGCTACGAATTGGTACCCAATTTTGACCTGATTTGGTCCACGATGTCCCAGAATGTCCTGGATTGTCAACTTCTAGTCACAATTTTAGAACTTCTGGTCCCAGTTATTCTGTTTTCCATCCCCATTTTTCAGTTTTCCACCCCAATGCACAGATGTGTAACTGGAAAACTGAAAAATCAGTAGCAGAAATTACTGATTTTTCAGCTATCTGGTACACAGTCAATACCCGGGTAGCCCATTGGATATCCGACACAGTACTCAAAAATGCAGATATTACTTCAGGTATCAAATGAGGTACCTGTTTTAGCTCTAGCCACACCCCATTCAGATAACCACATCAGCTATTTTGTAGGGATGGGCGAACAGAACCGAGTTCGGAGATTTGATTCGGTTCAGTTTGAAAATCAAGTTCAGTTCGGAAGTTCGGTTTGGTTGACCGAACTATGCGAGTTCAGTCCAAAATTCAAATCACATTGAACTAAATGGAATATTATCTTATAGGGATTGGCGAGCAGAACCAAGTTCGGAAATTCGGTTCGGTTCAAAAATCGAGTTCGGTTCAGAAGTTCAGTTCGGTCGACCGAACTGGTCAAGTTTGGTCCGAACCCCGAACTTCCGAACCACGTTCGCCCATCCCTACTATTTTGTTTCCACAGTGGATGCAATCCTCTGACCCACATACCCCGCTCTCTACTCACACCGTACAGCCAGAACGCGGGCTCTCAGGCATGCACACGTACCATGTGCGCAGCAAGCCACATGGATCAAAGGCCGCAAGTCAAGCTGATGCGATCCCCTGTGCAGTGAGCCCACATGGCCTGCAGCGTGGAGGATGGAACAAGGACCTGCTGCCTGCTCCATCCCCTGGGGTGCAGTGTGCACGGGCTTGGGGTGGTGTTAGTGTTGCATCGATCCAGGTTGCAGCTTGCTGCATTGCACGGCACACATGCATACCTGAGTGCACGCGTTCTGGCTGAGCACTGCACCTGCGGGCACCATATATTATTATTATTATTATTATTATTATTATTATTATTATTATTATCATGTGACCTGGTGCTGCTCAGAACATAGAAATAGACGCGGTCCCTGCCATATGCAGGCCAAAGAATTATGCCCTTTAGGTGTTTTTAGATGAGACGTGTGGGCGGGGTGTGTGTGTCCATGGTCGTTGCGGGGGGTGGGTGGCTGTCATTCCCACTCCTTCCTGTTTCCATCATTCCATCCAATTCCTCATTCTTTCAGTCACTCCCAGTGGCCTCTAATGTGTCATTCCACGCAGAACCTTGTTATTCCTGCCCTTCCCGGGGTTCTCACACTCATCATTCCACATAGCTCCCGGTCATTTCAGCCAAATCCTTGTCATTCCACCCAGTTCCCCTACATTTCAGCCACTCCCCGTGGACTCTTATGTGTCACTCTACCCAACCCCTGTCATTCCATCTGCTCCTGGTGTCCTTGTAACTTGTCAGTCTACTTAACCCACTGCCATTCCTTTCACTCCCAGTGTGTTAGGTATGGAGGGTGGAGCTGGAGGATTGTTAAAGAAGGTGGAGCACAAGCCCAGCATCACACTAAATGCCTCTCCGGATCTTGTGGTAGGATGGCAGAGAGACAAAACCAAAGTTCATCACAAAGGAAGTAAGCAACAGGGCAGCAGGGCTAAACTGAGGCTGCTTTTACACGAGCAGCCAGATGCAGTGGGTTGAAGAACGCGCTTCCTGAAAAGCCCCACAGGGTGTGTTGTAAGGCACCGGAAGCAGCCGGCCACCATAGGAATCACAGCTTGTGCTGTCTTTTTGAAAGCGCATTTGGGAAACCTCGGGTGTCCCAAATGCGCCTTCAAAAAGACCACATGAGCCACGATTCCTATGGCGGCTGGCTGGTTCCGGTGCATGAGAATATTTGTGAGATTCTTGAGAATTTCAAAATAGCCACCCAAAATGGTCTGCATATATGCCAAAATGACCTCCAGGGTTCTTTTTTGGGTATTTTTGAGATTCTTCAGAATTTTGCCAGGGTTGTGAAATTCTCCTTAGAATAGATTTCATTCTTGTTTCAGCCCTAAACCAGACCTAGTCTTCACAAACTGAAATAGACTGATCATAGCAAACCAGACCTAGTCTTCACAAACTGAACTAGACTGATCATAGCAAACCAGACTGAGTCTTCACAAACCAATCTGTAGAAGCAGACTGATTCTCCCCATGCTGAACCAGATGAATTCACTCCGCTGATCCATACCAAACCAAACCAAACCAAACCAATTCTTTCCCTGCAAACCAAAACAGATTCATCCATACTGAACCAGAACGATTCATACCCAAGTGAACCGAACATATCAGATGTCAGAGCAGGCATCATAACTGAACCAATGGATGTGGACCGAAGCAGCAAAAGTTGACAGATAATATAGCATTATATCAGAATACTTCTTTTATCTTTAGTGGGTGTGCAGCAGAGGCATGGCCAGGGGGCTGGGGACTTTTCCAAGAGCACCCTACATGCGAGGACCTTGAGTAGGGGCCAGTATCTGCAAATACAGAACTGTCTATGCATGTCACCACGAGTGATGTGACCTCTGCTCAGTCTCTCTTGCAATTGCAAGTTGTTTGAGTGTTAGAGAGCAGTAAGATTGGTGGTAATTACAGGTGTTCATTTCAGAAATTTAGCACTGTGCCTTCATTCCAGCTCTCGTTAGTGTCACATCTGTTCATGTTTTCAGTTGTCCATGCCCACTTCAGAAACGTAGCTTTATGAACTTTCCTTTGTCGTTGTGGGAGGCAGCAGCTGGTGAGCCAGGAGGCTTTATTCCATGCTGAAGCCATTGGCAAGGAGCTCCCAGCTTTTATGGGATCTGGGACAAGAATGGAGGACCCCCCTCAGAGCAGAGGAAGCAGCTGGCGCACCAGAATCTGGGGGAGGAGGATTCTGTCTAAGAGACTCTTCCCTAAGGAATGAGACGAGCAATCAGAAGCCAAGTTCCTACACCTTCACTCATAAGTGCCAAATCAGCCCTGGATACAAGCTTAGATGTTAAAGCTTCTCTTGATGTTCAGGAGCAACCATGCTGTGCTGTCTGCAATAGTCAGACCTTCTCTAACGCTTGGTGATGGGCGTGTCAGCAAGGATTTTGTTACGGCTTTTCTCCAGACAATTCTACCCCAGAGTAACGCTCCCCTGCATTCCCACATAAGCCCAGCAGGTACAAGCTGAACTGATTTTTGCACGACTGATCATTGCCATGCAGGTGGCAGCTAGTTTGCTGATGTCTATCGGAGGGTGGGATAGCCAGCTCTTCACTCAAGCTGAGCCCTTATAAAACTGAGTAATGGTACTACGGATCATTTTTATTTTCCACATGCCCCCTCCCCATCAAAAACAGAACTTGGAGCATTTTACAACAGAATAATAAACAATATAAAATCTATTTAAAATATAAAATCTATTTTAAAACACTTTAAAAGGGGAAGGTAAAGAGGGAGAAGACAAAACATTGAAGAGAACTGGTAGGGGATCCTAAAAGCATCTACGAAAAATAAGTTTTCAGGTGCCTTTTAAAGATGAGGAGGGAGGAAATGAGGCCACTTTCATACATGCCCCCCCCCGCATATGTGGGGCGGGGGAATGCACAGCCCGAATATGCGTGGGGATCAGCTGGTGTGAAAGCCCCCCACCCACCCACACGGCTTTGCCGACCTTGATTTCCTGCTCTGCATCACGCGCGGCTTTGCCAACAAAGCCACGTTGGGGCGGGGGTGCTTTTGCACCAGCCGATCCCTACGCATATTTGGGTTGTGCATCCCTCCCCCCCCGCAACCAAAATATGCGTGGGGGTTGGGGGGACATGTATGAAAGTGGCCTGAGATAGACCTCTGGAGGGAGCAAGTTCCACATTGAGAGGTCCGCTGCAGCAAAGACCCGATCGCCCGTCAATTTATGGTGCGATGGTGAGATCCCCAAACAGCGGGTGCTTTCTCAGCGCAAATAATGTCCAGCATGAGGGTCCAGGAGCTTGTCTCAAATATAGCCAGGGCCTATTCCATTCAGGGCCCTGTTGCCCTGGCTGCCTATAAGCCCAATTCAAGGTGTTGACTATTACCTATAAAGACCTAAACTCCCTGGGTTCTGCCTATCTGCGGGATCACCTCAGTCCTCAGGTTCTGGATCAGCCACTGTGGTCGGCAAGGATGCCATCCTTGAAATCCCCCATTTGCAGCGGGGGGCAACATCGGAAAGAGCATTCTTGGTGGTGGCACCACGGCTGTGGAACTCCCTGCAGGTAGAAGTCCACCTGTCCCCAGATTTTCCCAGCCGGGGATAGTCCCCGGATAGTTCCCCAGATAGTCCTGGGGATAGTTCCCCAGATAGTCCTGGCTATTCTTCCAGGCTTTTGACAGGGGAGATGGGTAATAGGGAGGGGGGTTGGGATGTTTTCTTTGGATTTTGTGACCTTTTAACCTTGACATTTATTGATATGTATGCTGGTTTTATGTTTTTATTGCTTTTATTGTAAGCTGCCCCAAGCTGCCAGAGGCAGAAGGGAGTGAAATAATAATAATAATAATAATAATAATAATAACAATAATTAATAATAATAAATAAAGCCGTGTCAGGGCCAGCTCCCAGTTTTGCAAGTCCATGTCTGAAGTCTTGGTACAGGACCTAATTTGCATCATTTAATTTGGCCTCATATTTGAACCGCGGCCAGAAAAGCTGTCAGCAGGTTGTGCAGCACCACTGCAGCCCACAACTAGCTGGTTTGGGGTACTGGGGGGAGAATTCAGGTTGGGGGGATGATGCCCACAGACCCCCCAGGCTGGTGCAAGGTCATGTGTGCCTACACATGTCATGCACGCCTAGGACCTGCCCAGAACAGTGCAATCTTAAATTAAATCTGTTGCTCTGCAGACATCATTTAGCAAACAAGTGACTGAAAAGTAGAGTTGAAATGAGAAGACATTTTCATATTTGCAGACCAGGCTCCTAGAACATGGCAGCGCCCAGAAAGAGGCGGGACCTATTAGATTGGTCCGCCCCTGGAGGCTAATGGACACACAGCAGTTCCAGGAAACTCTGGTAGAGGTGTCCTTAGACCTTGAAGGTCGCTCGGTTGATGACCTTGTTTTAGCTTGGAACACTTTTCTGGGTGAGGTCATTGATTGGGTGGATCCAAGGCGTCCACTCCCGCCGCTTCGTAACCGTAAAGCTCCTAGGTTTACTTAGGAGCTGCTGTGTCTAAAGCAGAAGGGGGGCAGTTAGAGTGATGCCGGCACCGTTCTCATGCTGAAAACAATCAGTTGCAGCATCGGACCCATTTGCGGTCCTATGTTGTGGCCGTGAGAACGGCAAAGAAGGAGTTCTTTGCCACCCTCACAGTTGCTGCAAAGTCACATCCCGCAGAGCTTTTCCAGGTGGTGAGGGGGCTAGTTAGTCTGGTCTCTAGGGACGGGACACCGGGGAGAATACCGGATACCAGATTTACTGGTATTGGATCTCCCCAGTATCAGATTTACCAGTATTGGCATACTGGACTTTTAACATTGGCCGCTTTACCAGTTTTTTTACATTGCGGCCATTCATTTCAATGGCTGCGATGTAAAAAAAACTGGTAAAACGGCCAATGTTAAAAATCCAGTATGCCGATACCAGTGATTATCGGATTATCAGATTAATCCGATATATCTGATTATCGGGTGTATCGGATGTTTGCGATACCAATATTCCCACCCTTAACGGCCTCCCTCCACCTGGAAGGGGAGGTTTCCCAAGCCTGCTGTGAGGCATCTGTAAACTACTTCACAGATAAGATCGCTCAAATCCATCATGATTTCGGGGGCAGAATTGATGTAGAAGGGAGAGAGCCAAGGGTTATGGATGCCCCGTCTGGTCCACCTTTGTGGGATCCATTTCAGGAAGTGACGCCGGCCGATGCCGAGGGGGTTCTGGGGTCTGTTAGGGCCACTTTTGTGAAATAGATTCTTGCCTATCAGGGTTGGTGAAAGCCTCCAGGGAGACCTTGGGATTGGTGCTGACAGGAGTGATTAATGACTCCCTTTGGGAGGGCAAGGTGCCAGACTGCTTCAAGGAGGTGGTGGTGTGGCCCCTGCTGAAGAAACCATCATTGGATGTTGACTCGCCCGATAGCTACCGGCCTGTCTCTAACCTTCTCTTTTTAGGGAAGGTTATTGAATGGGTGGTGGCCCAGCAGTTCCAGGGCCATTGGCTTTCTGGACCCTTTTCAATCATGTTTTCCTCCAGGATATTATTTATTTATTTTTTTATATTTCTTAACTGCCCCCTCATGCCCATGGCATCTCGGGGTGGCAAAAACAAAACAATAATTAAAACAGCAATAAAACACAGCAAAAATAAAAACATTTAAAAACCCATCTAAAAGACGCAACTACCCCGCACATTTTATTATCCCAACCCACCCTCCCCTCCCCTCCTCCTAAGGCCTGGGAGAACAGCCAAGTCATGCAGATCCGGCGGAAGGCCAACAAGCTTGGGGCCAGACAGCACTGAGACTGCGTTGGTGGCCTTGGTAGACGACCTCTGCCGAGAGATGGACTTAGGACATTCAACACTTCTTGTCCTGCTGGATCTCTTGGCAGAGTTTGCTACGGTGGATCATGGGTTGCTTTTCAGACGATTGCAAACCCTGGAGGATGGTGGAAGGGACTGTCTTGGAATGGTTCGAATTGTTCCTCTCGGGGAGAAGCCAGAAGGTGGTGCTGGGGGAAGAAACATTAGCTCCTGAGATCTCACTTGTGGGGTACCACAAGGTTCAATTCTGTCTCCATTGTTATTTAACATCAGATTCTATATACAACCCTTGGGTGAGGTCATGAGATGGTTTGGTGTGCGTTGCCACCAGTATGCTGATGACACCCAGCTTTTCCTCACCTTTTCAATGAACCTAGGTCCTGCAGTCTCAGTGCTTTCCCAGTGTCTGTTGGCAGTGAGCGACTGGATGAGGCTGAGCAGACTGAAGCTGAATCCCAATAAGATGGAGGTGATGTTGGTGGGTAGGGCATTTGAGGTGCTGGCCCTCTTTGTGGAAGGGATCCGCCCCCCACTGGCTCTGCAAGTGCAGAGTTTGGGGCTCGCATTGGACCCTGGCCTCCGCCTGGATTGTCAGGTGGAGGCAGTGGCAAAGGGAGTCTTTTGCCAAGTCCATCTTGTGTGTATGATCTAGCCATATGTTTCAAACTCTGACCTGGCCACTTTCTTCTGTGCATTCATCACCTCAAGGCTAGATTACTGCAATGCGCTCTATGTGGGGCTGCCCTTGGTGATGACTCGGAATATGCAGCTGGTGAAGAATGTGAAGGCCCGTCTCCTGACAGGGACGGGCCATAGGGAGTACATTACACCAGTGCTCCGGCCTCTGCACTGGCTGCCTATAGCATTCTGGGCTCAATTCAAGTTGCTGGTTTTGACCTTTAAAGCCCTACATGGTCTGGGCCCCTCATACCTGAGGGACCACCTCACTCCCCGGGTCATGGAGCGGCCTCTGCGGTCTACCGGGGGCACCTTCTTGGGAGTCCCCTGGGTGAACCGGGGGGCCCACGATGGAGAAGGCATTCTCGGTGGTCGCACCGTGGCTGTGGAACTCCCTCCCAGAGGAAGCTCACCTGGCTCCCAGCCTGTTGGCCTTCCATCGGGCCTGTAAGACCTGGTTGTTTGTTCAGGCCTTGGGTGAGGGGGAGAGTAAGGGTGGAGGTGGGTTTGTCTGTCAGTGGTTTTTTACCTCTTTTATTGTTTGTTTTTACAATGTTTTAGTAACCCCTTTTGTATACTGTGCTTTTTTAAAACTTATTTTTAAATGTTTTGTGAGCCGCCCCGAGCTGCCATAGGGTTGGTGGGAGCAGGATATAAATTGTTAAATAAATAAATAAATACTTTCAAATATTATTAGTATTTTCATATATCCAAATATTTACATAACTATTTGTCATGGAAACAATATTCCTATATTTCGTTTATTTAAATATTCCGTTTGGTTGTTCGTCACTTTATTTCAATATATTGGTCAATTCACTATTTCAGTGATGTCGTTTTAGCACTATTTAGCACTTTTCACTCAAGATACAATTAACTTGTGGAACTTGTTGCTAGAGGATGCTAATAAGGCCAATAGCAAAACTGGATTTTAAAAAGGATTGGAAAGTTATTAGAAGATAGGTCCGTAAACTGATATTAGTAAAATTGGTTTGAGGAACATAACTTCTGACTGTAGGCAGTTGGCAGGGCATTGACCACTCTCTTATGATCTGAAGAACTCCCGAGTTCTTCTCTGAAAGTAGCCACTTCCAGAAGAAGGATGCTGGGCTGGATGGACCATTGATTGGATCCTCTAGGGCATTTCTACTATTCTTATTATAAATTCTGAACTGACCAAAATATTGAACGAAAACGACAGAAATATTTAAACCACCAGAATAATGGAAAAAGGATACCCAAAATTTCTTTCTGCAGACGAAGTGGGGACTGAATGCCACTTCATCAGATGCAATTCAAAGTGGACAGCACTGCTCGGGCCAATCCCATGCCCTGCGTACAAGAGTTGAACACACATACACCCTGTCATGCGGATTGTGCCGCATGGGACCCACACGTGCAGGAAGGTTTGGGATTGCAGCCATTGAATAAAATGTACTGCTCTTGAGTGTTCCCATTTTTCTAGTTGGGGAGGTTCCAGTGGGTGGTGATGGGAGACTGCTTGTCATCCCCTTGGGACCTCCTCTGTGAGGTCCCACGGGGTTCCATTTTGTTTCCCCTCATGTTCACTGTGAATTTAAGGCCGCTGGGTGAGGCTATTCGGAGGTTTGGAAGGAAGTGCCATCAGCATGTTGATGACACACAGCTGTACCTCTCTTTTTCATCAGTCCCAGGCCCTGCAGTGTCAGTGCTTTCCCAGTACCTGGCTGCTGTCAGGGACCAGATGAGAATGAGTCAACTGAAGCTGAATCCAGACAAGACTAAAGGCATGATGGTTGACTGGCCCTGTGACTCGTGGGACTATTGGGATTCCTGTTATTGATGGAGTCCAGCTCACTCTGGTTACCCAGGTTCACAGTCTTGGAATGTTTCTGGAACCCTTGCTGTGTCTGGAACATCAGGTTGCGGTGGTGGCCAGAAGCACTTTTCACCAACTCCATCTGGTGAGGAGGCTGCATCCCTTTCTTTCTGATTCAGATCTGGCCACTTTCACCCATGCTTTCATTACCTCAAGTACCCAATTCTTCTTCCTCAAGCCCCTTTAATGAAGGACTGCTAAGCTCCTGACAAGCTAAGAAAACACAAACAACACAATAATTATCAAGAACACCCCAAATTCAATGGCTTCCCAATGACTGGTCTTGCTCCCGTATTCCCTAAAGCTCGGTGAAATCATAAAATTGATTTCTACTGGAAATCTTCAGGGTAATTCTCTCCCAGCTTAATGTTTGAACAGAAGAGCCTTGAGTGTTTTTGAATGCATATTTAAAACAAAGTGCCATAAATTTTTAAAATAATATCTACAGCAAATGACAAATAAGCCACGTTGCAATAATAACTTCAGATCTTTAATTTAAAAGATTGTAGTTCACAGTAATGATGATATTTCACATGCCGAAGGGGCCTTTCAGCTAAGAGCAAACAGCACTTCTTCAAAATGGGCTCATGTTTGTTCTCTCTCTCTCTCTCTCTCTCTCTCTCTCTCTCTCTCTCTAATTGAAAGTAGAAGCCATTGAGACCTAAAACGGGTAGTTCATTTGCTACTCATGAGTAATAACCACAATTTCAAGTAACATGTTGCATGCCTGATGGACTATCCAAGTACCGGTTGGGTACCTCATTACCCCAAAATAACAGTTATTACCATTTCTGAATTACAGATTTATTATTTCAGCCATCAGTAAATAAGCAACTAGGAATGGGAATTGGGATGGAAAGGAGGGGGGAAGACGGTACCGTAAGTCAGAAAATCGGCACCAGAAGTGAAAAAACTATGGGTGAAAACAGACATGATGCTAACCACCCTTTAACCACCCTTGGTGGTTATTTATTTATGCATGTTGCAGGGCTGTATTGGTGCCCTATGCAGCCCTGAAACACACATAAATGACCACCAAGGGTGGTTAAAGGGTGGTTAGCGTCATGTCTGTTTTCACCCCATGGTGAAAAATGGCAAATTGGTACGCCTGTTGCTCAATAAATGGGTTTCAGTTGGTATCCAATGTTACAAGCACAGTTCAAATATCAAAATTTTGACAGCGCCAAACTCCAGATCCCAGGGTTTCCAGAACAGTGTCTGAGTCTGGAGCAACACCACTTCTCTTACCTCAAGCTCAGCCATTCCCCTCAAGAATCTTTCCTGCTCTGCCCTAGCCACACCTCTCCTTACTGCCCCAGCGCTTGCCACACCTCCCACCAAAGCTGGGTGGATCTTCTGGCCCATGCTCGGTTTTGTTCACCATATGGCCTGTCATATTGCTCCATATCATAGTCCACGCTTTTCTCTACCCCCTAGACTTCTGCCCTGAAGCTCATACCCCGGCTCTGCCTCCCCAATCTGGGCCTGTTCTCTAGTTTACCCGTGCCCTGGACAATGGATGGATATGCCTGTTTTTTCAGAGTCACTTTTTATTTATTAATTTATTTATTATTAAAAATTATACGTCACACCATCCTGCTACAAGCATCTCAGGGCGGCTAACAACATTTTAAAATACAAAATAAAATATTCTAAAAACAACCAAAAAATCCCCAAGTTAAAAAACCCAATGCCACCCTTCCTAACCTAACCCACCTATCCCATCTCCCTCGGTAAAGGCCTGGCAGAACAGCCAGGTCTTGCATTGTCTATGGAAGGAGGGGAGGTCGGAGGTCAGGCGGACCTCCAATGGGAGGGAGTTCCACAGCTGCAGCGCAGTCACAGAGAACACCATCCTCATGATCGACACCCGGGAAACCTGGAAGACCTCGAGGAGGGCACTCGAGGCCAACCGCAGAGGTTGATCCAGAATCCGGAGGGTGAGGCGGTCCTGTAGGTAGGTGGGGCCCAGTCTGTTTAGTGATTTAAAGGTCAACACCAACACTTTGAATTGGGCCCGGAAGACAATCAGCAGCCAGTGCAGAGGGCAAAACACTGGTGTTATGTGCTCACATCGCCCCATCCCCTTCAGATGGGCTTCCGCATTCCGAACCAGCTGCAATCTCTGGACCAGCCCCAAGGTTAGCCTCACGTAGAGTGCGTTGCAGTCATCCAATCTCGAGGTAATAAAAGCATGGATTATTGTGGCCTGGTCTGAGTTCAAGACATACGGCCTAAGCCAACATACCAGATGTAACTGGCGTAAATGCACCCTTCACCACAGCTGCCACCTAGACATCCAGGTGGAGCTGCAGGTCCAGGACCACCCCCAGATTACGGACCTGGGATACCAGGGGAGGACGGAATGCATAAATGATGGGGGCCATCACTCCCCTGGCTTTCTCCACAACTATCAACTTCGTCTTCTCAGGATTCAACCTCAAGCAGCTCACCCTCATCCAATCCCCCACAGCCAGCAGACACCGAGACTGACAGACCTGGGTCTTATGAAAACTAGAGATTTATTTATTTATTTATTTATTTATACCCCGTCCCTCTTGCCAAATGGTGACTCAGGTTGGCTAACAGGTATTAGCAATATAAAACAATAATAAATACAATTCATACATATACAAATATATGAAATATATATATAAAAACATTCCAATTTACATAATCCTGGTCCATATAAAAATTATACCCAACCTCAAAACCCACTAATCCCACCCCCACTCTCCTCCCCACCTCCGACAAAAAGGTCAGGTCTTACAACAACAACAGAAAGTAAGGAGATCTGGGTTGAGGCAAAGCTCACCAGGAGCGCATTCCACAGTGACAGGGCAGTCACCAACAACACGCTCGGGTCAGTCCAAACCTTCCAAATCTGAGTATCATCAGCATATTGATGACACCTTACGCCAAACTCTCTGACAACCTCCCCCAAAGGCTGCATATACACATTGAACAGGAAAGGGGATAAAATAGAACCCTGTGAGACCCCACACGTAAGGCCCCAGGGAGAAGATGACCAATCACCGAGCACCATATGCCGTGTCCTCCCAGCCAGGAAAGAGGAGAACCATTCAAGAATGGTCCCACTGATCCCTGCCCGGTCCCGCAGCCATGTCACCAACAACTTATAGTCAACAGTAACAAATGCAGCTGAGAGATCTAATAAAATCAACAGGGGGTTATTTCAGACGTTAAGTTTGTGGCATTCATCACAGTCAACCGCAGACAAATGTGGGCGGTGGTGAAAGAGCCGTGCATGTCTGTTGGCCTGCATCCAAATGTTCACCAGAGTCAAACACGGGCTGGGGTGAACCTAACCATGCTTCGTGAGGTCAGGGCGGGAGGAGGTCAAGAAGTGTGAATGCTCACCACGGCAGGGGTGAATGAAAAGTAACGTCTGAAGGGAAAACTGCAGCCGCGGTGGAAGGAAATGACCACGGGCTGTGGTGATGGCACGCAGCATTGCTGCTAGGCAACCAACAACCAACAACAACAACCAACAAGCGGCACACAGAGGGATATTTAAATGGCAGGCAGCAGTAGGGGAACATGGCGGAGCAGTTGATAGAGAGGAGGGTGGAGGGAACAGAGCGGAAGATGGAATGAGATGGCGAGGAGGAGGTGCATCATCATCATCATCAGCAGCAGCAGCAGCAGCAGCAGCAGCAGCAGCAGCAGCAGGAGGGAGAACCCAGCCCAGTGGGGGACACCCAGCAGCACCACGGGGCCACCCTGGAAGAAGGTAGGGGGTGCAGCTGGGAGCGGGTGGGTCAGAGCTGGGGAGAGGAGGGGCATGGGAGGGAGGGAGGGACCACAGCCACCAGGAGCCTACCCAGCAGCCCCCATCATCCCCCCAAACAGACCAGAAAGAGGGCACGCGCCCTGGAGGAAGCCGAGGCCGGAGGGATCCAGGGTCAGGGGGCCGCGGAGGAGGAAGAGGCAGCAGAGGGTCCAACGCCCAGGCAGCGGTACCAAAGGGGGGGGTCAGTGGTGGCTCCAGGAGACCCATGGCCTCATTGCCATCTGGGTGACACCCGAGATGCAGGGAAAGCTGGCAGTCAACACCAGGAATGAACAGGTATTCGCACAGATAGGCACTGAGATGGGGGAGGCCGGAGGGACGTGGGCTGTCCTGTCCCCTCCCCCCCCACCCGGAAGTAGCAGGGGCTAAAAGCCCAGAGCAGCGGCTGGAGCCGCAGGCTGCGGCCGCAGGCTCGCGGCCGAAGGGCGCGGCACTTCGGGGGCACTTCTGGGGGACTGCAGGGGGGGCAGGGGGGGGTTTGTGTTTTTTATTGGGCAGGCTTTTTATTTGTTAGGGCTAGGGTGGTAGGGTGGGGGTATTGACACGGGGGGTAATGTGGGGGGTGGACCCAGGGACTCCCCCTGGTGAGAGCAGGGGGAGGACCGGGAGGGTTGGGGGGGAGGGGGTGGCTCGGTCTCCCCGTGAGAGGGGGAGACCGAGGGAGAATGGGGAGGGTATGGTTGGGGGGGGAGGGTTATGGGGGGGAGGGGGGGAGGGAGGGCCGGGGGGCAAGCAGCCGGGTCTGAAGGGCCGGGATTGGGTGGACGGAGGGGAGGGCATGGCCATTGGGGTCGTGATGGGGCGCGGACGGTATGGTCCATGGGGTGGGAAGGCACGGGCCCCTAGGGGTCCACGGTGCCTGAGGGAGGTGGAGGTCATCACCCCCCCACTAAGGGGGAGGGAGGTGCCGGGTCCAGGGTCCGCGCGTGGGGGGCTGGTGCTGATGAATGCGAGGTCCGTGGTCAACAAGGCCCCGATTATCCACGATTTGATCGTGGATGGGGCCGTGGACCTCGCATGCATCACGGAGACCTGGCTGGATGATCTGGCCGGTCCAACTTTGGCGGATCTGGTTCCAGCTGGGTATGCCGTGCAGCATCAGCCCCGCATGAGCGGCCGGGGAGGAGGCGTAGCTATTGTTTTTAGGGAAGACTGGCCTGTTAGGAGGTATCCAGTGCCGGAGATTGTGGGTGTAGAGGCTCTGCACGTGGTGATCGATTTGGCTGGGGGCAAGCTAGGGGTGCTGCTGGTGTACCGGGCCCCTTCATGCCCGGCGGCATCCCTTACCGCTCTAGCGGAGCTGGCCTCGGAGGTGGTGTTGGGCTCCCCCAGGACTTTGGTTCTGGGGGACTTCAACGTCCACGCCGATGCCGGCCTTGTTGGGGCGGAGCGGGAGTTCATGGCCGCCATGGCAACTATGAACTTGTCCCAGGAGGTGATCTGCCCGACCCACGTGGGGGGACATATCCTCGACCTGATCTTCGGCTCTGGCCTTGAGGCGGGGGGTCCGGTTGTGGGGGAGGTGACAGCGGTGCCCTTGTCGTGGACGGACCATTACCTCCTTCAGGCCGGTCTTTTAGCGCGCCCCCTCCAGAAGGGGAAGGGACCAGTTAGGATGGTCCGCCCTCGGAGGCTGATGGAACCCCAGCGGTTCCAGGAGGTCCTGAGGGAGCTTACCCTGGATGTGGACGGTCACTCTGTGGATGAGCTGGTCCGGCATTGGAACATCTTGCTGGAGGAGGCCATTGACAGGGTGGCTCCGAGGCGCCTTCTGCCTCGGTCTCGTCACCGCAGGACCCCTTGGTTTACTGAGGGGCTGCGGTGTATGAAGCGTGTGGGCAGGAGGCTAGAGCGACGCTGGCGTCGGACTCGGTCTGTCTCCGATCGTCTTCTCCATAGGGCCCATTTGCGGTCCTATGTGGAGGCTGTGAGGACGGCGAGGAAGGAATTCCTCGCCGTCCTCATAGCGTCTGCGAAGTCGCGTCCAGCGGAGCTGTTTCGGGTGGTGCGGGGGCTGGTTAGTCCGGCCTCCCTCCGCCTGGATGGGGACTTGTCCCGGGCCCGCTGTGAGGAGTTTGTCATCTACTTCGCAGACAAGATCGCTCGGATTCAGGCCGATTTCGACGCTGGGTTGATAGCAGTAGGGGAAGAGCGCGGGGGGGCGGAGGGTCCGTCTGGTCCATCTTTATGGGGTGAGTTTCAGGAAGTGACGCCAGCCGATGTGGTGGATGTCCTGGGGTCTGTGAGGGCCACGTGTTGTCAACTAGATCCATGCCCGTCCTGGTTAATAAAAGCTTCCGGGGAGACGTTGGGGACGGTGCTGGCGAGGGTGGTGAATGCGTCCCTTCGGCAGGGGAGGTTGTCGCCTTGCTTAAAAGAGGCTGTGGTGCGCCCCCTGCTGAAGAAACCATCGTTGGACGTAGACGCGCTCGCCAGCTACCGACCTGTCTCTAACCTTCCCTTTTTAGGGAAGGTTATTGAGCGGGCAGTGGCGCTCCAGCTCCAGGGTCATCTAGATAATATCGGGCTCCTTGACCCGTTTCAATCTGGGTTCCGCCCCGGCTATGGCACCGAGACGGCGTTGGTGGCCTTGGTGGACGACCTCCGCCGGGAGATGGATGCGGGATGTTCGACATTTCTCATCCTGCTCGATCTCTCGGCCGCTTTTGACACCGTGGACCATGGGCTGCTGTTGAGACGACTGCGTGACCGGGGGGGTCTGGACGGGACTGTTCTTGAATGGTTCCGTTCATTCCTCTCGGGGAGGAGCCAGCGGGTGGTGTTGGGGGAGGAAACATCGAGCCCCCGCGCCTTACCGTGTGGCGTTCCGCAGGGATCGATCTTGTCTCCATTATTATTTAACATCTATATGCAGCCCTTGGGGGAGGTCGTGAGAGGGTTCGGGGTGCGATGTCACCAGTATGCTGATGATACTCAGCTGTACCTCTCGTTTTCTACCGACCCAGACCCTGCTGTCTCGGTGCTATCCCAATGTTTGGAGGCCGTGGCGGATTGGATGCGGCGGAGCAGACTGAAGCTCAACCCAGATAAGACGGAGGTGATGGTGGTGGGGAGGGCGAAGGGGGTGGTGGCCCCCCTGATTGGGGGGGTTTGCCCCCCTGTAGCTCAGCAGGTCCGGAGTCTGGGGGTCATATTGGACGCAGACCTGCGGCTGGAGCGGCAGGTGGAGGCAGTCGCTAAGGCTGCCTTCCGCCAGCTTTATCTGGTACGTAGGCTGCGTCCGTATGTCTCTGGCCCGGACCTGGCCTCCCTCATCCATGCCTTCGTCACCTCGCGGCTCGACTACTGTAACGCGCTCTACGTGGGGCTTCCCTTGTTCTTGGCCCGGAGGCTGCAGCTGGTGCAGAATGCGGCGGCCCGTCTTCTTACGGGGACGGGTCGCCGGGAGCACATTACACCGGTGCTCCGAGCGCTGCACTGGCTGCCGATAGTGTGCCGGGCCAAGTTCAAGGTCCTAGTAATGATCTATAAAGCCCTATACGGCCTTGGCCCCTCTTACCTTAGGGACCGCCTCGCCCTTCGCGCCCCGGAACGGCTCCTGCGGTCTGCCGGGGGTGCCCTCCTGGAGGTCCCCCGTGTTAAGCGGGGGGCCACGATGGAGCGAGCATTCTCGGTGGTAGGGCCGCGGCTGTGGAACTCCCTTCCGGAGGAAGCTCGCCTGGCCCCAAGCCTTTTGACATTTCGGCGGAACTGTAAGACCTGGCTGTTTGCCCAGGCCTTTGGGAGGGAGGGGGGGGGTGATTTTTAATCCCCCACCTGTATATTTATTTTTATACCACCCTGTTTTATTGATATGTTTTATGATTGTATTTTAAATGTTTTAAATGGTTTTTTTATTGTTGTTAACCGCCCCGAGCTGCTGTGCAGGATGGGGCGGTATAAAAATCTACTAAATAATAATAATAATAATAAATAATAATAATAATATGACAGAATGCCCACACAGTGCCAGACAAAAATAAAAGAACTGAAAATGGGGTTCAAGGACATCATGGACAACAACTGGCACTCTGGGCGGGCGACACGTGCCTCCCCCTACATGGATGCGCTGAGTCGGGTGCTGCACCGCAAGGGCTCCATAGTGGCCCAGCGCCCGGTAGGAGTGGCCCGTGGAGGATGACCCCCCCCTTGCAGCCAGAGATCCCCAAGCAAGCCCCGGAATGGGGCACAGACACAACGGAGGAGATGCCAGGGACCTCGGACACATGCAGTCGACACCCCCCAGCCCTAACTCCCGTGAGGGCACACATGCCCCAGTAGACTCCGAGGAGGGGGAGGGGGAGGAGGTGACCATCACCCTGACCCTCACGGGCTGCCAACATGGAGACCAGGTAGACACCAGCCCCAGCGACCGCTCAGACTTGGAGGGAATGGACACCAAGGGAGAAGGTAAGGGCAGGACACATGCACAGACCCCAATGGGAGGGGGGCCAAGATGGTAGAAGGGGATGGGAGCCATCCATCCCCCCACAGCCCCAAAGGCAGGGATGGGGCACGGGCAGAGGGAGCATCACAGGAGGCGGGTGGTGCCCATGCCAGGGGGAAGGAGCGCTCAGAGCACAGAGATGGTAGGGGGGCTGGGGAAAGGCACCCCACATGATGAACTGACCCCTATATCGCTTCATAGAGCCACACCAAGAACAGGAGGGCCATGGCCGGGGGCCGCCAGTACCAGCTGCCCAGAGGATGTGGGAGCACTGAGCTCAGGCGTGCAGGCGGAGGGAGGATCTTGCTCAGGAGCTAGTGGCAACCAGCACACACCAGACAGAGGAGATGCTGGCTGCTGTAAACCAGCTGGAGGAGGGGACAACGAGGACACGGCAACAGGTGGAGGGGAGGGACTGGGCGCTGGTGGCGGAGGTGAGGAAGGACCAGCGGCTGCTGAGGCGGGACTTGAACCATCAACTGGAGACACTCCAGGCCCACTTGAACCGGCAGGACCGCTGGGCCATTGACCATGTCCGGAAACTGGACCGCTCACTCGAGCAGGGAACATCCCTCCTCCTGCAGACACGGACCCTGAGCGCCTTCATCATGGCAGCAGTCCCACCAGGTGCTGTACCAGGGCCCGGACACATGCCTCCTCCACCCCCACTGGCCGCACCACAGGCCCTACTAGTGCCACAATCCCCACCACCCCAACAGCATCAGGGACCACGGATCCGGGGACCCGTTCCCCCACAGCAGAGATGCCAGCAGCCAGTCTGCCAGGCCCTGATACGGCAGCAGGTGGTGCAGGGGGGGAGGGCCAGGAGCCCTGCAGGTGCGGTGGACAGGGGGTAGGGGCAGGTCTCCCAGTCCAGCCGGCTGACAGCACCTCCTCCTCCACCTTTGGACTATGGGGGGTCGGTAGCCTCAGCCATCCCAGTTGACCGGGGGAGGGGCCGGCCAAGGGGCACCAGAGGAAGGGGGAGTGGCAGGGCAGCATAGTGGATGGGGAAGGGAGAGGGCACCCGGCACCACTGAGGGGGGTTGGAGGGAGGATGGGCACAAGGGCACATAGGTGTATTGGGGTATTGGGCAGGAATGGGGGAGCACAATAAAATGTCAATGGCAAACCTAAAACTGTCTGAGTGCTTTATTTCATGCAGGTACATGGCTACAGAAGATGTGGCTGCGGTCATGGGCCAGGTCCAGTTGGGAGGGTCCAGGCGAAGGGGCCTCAGGGATGGGCCATGCACTCAACATGATGAGCCGGCACTGCCCTGATGCACTTGGCATAGCGGTACTCATGGGGGTTGGGCACATCAGCATACAGTGGTACTGGGCCAGGCAGGCAAAGTGAGGGGGCGTTCTGCAGAGCGGCCCTGTCAGACTTGCATATGTTATGGAGGACACAGCAGGTTCCAATGACAAGGGAGAAGGTCTCCAGCCAGCCCCCTAGACATCGCCAATGCTGCTTGAGGGCACCGAAGGACCTTTCGACCACGGTGCTGTCACCAGGGAGGGAGAACTCAGGGAAAACCACTTGCACCCTCCAGGCACGCGGTACCATCGTGGAAAGGCTCTCTCGGTTACACAGAAGGTGGGGGACATCTGTGCCCATCAGGATAGAGTGTTGGGCTTTACCTCTAGTCAAAGAGAACAGGCCTCTATCATCATTGGTTGCCCTGATCCAGAGAAACCATAAGGTACCCCAACACACCCTAACACACGGACTCTGGGGGAAATGATGGGGCAGGGAAAATCCTTGCGGAGAGGTGAGGTGAGGGAAGGGAACCACCTTAGACTGAGAGGAGGGAGGCGGGACCACACACACTCTTGTGCTACCCCAGGAGGGAAGGGGCCCTGGAAGGGAAGGAAAGGGGAACATGCCCACGCACCCTCTCACTCACCACTCGCTCCTCCACTCACTCAGGGTTCACTCCAATGGGTTGCAGGAAGGAAGGTCCACACACACTGTCTGAGGTCAAGCTCTAACTTATCAGTCACATAGAAGTCAAAGGGGAGCAAACGCAAGGGGGCCGGTTTCTCTTCAATCACCAGCGCCGCTCTGAATGTGGCGCCAGTGTTTATGTGCAAGGCCCCGCCCCCGTACGTGCCCGCAGATGCTCCAAGTGGCGCGGCAGCATCGGGGGCATGATCCAGGGCAGCTCTGGGGAGGCAGGTGAAGCTCTAAGGCTTGGGATTGTTGGGAGTGTGGCCGAGGGTCCTGCAGCATTCACCAGCATCGTTGCCGGAGTTGTTTCTTCCGGTGACGTTATGGTTCCCTGCCTGCTGGTCTCATTGGTGTTCGGTGGCCACGTAACCCCCTGGGCCTCCTGTCCTGGTCCAGCTTCCTGGAGCCCCCTAGAGTTCTGGCTCCCCAATGAGAGTTGGCGGAGGCTGACAGGTGCGAGCTGTGCTGAGGTGGGTGTTGTACCGCTGCAAGCTGGGGTGATCATCAGCCATTGCTTCAGGGGATATGCCGGGTCATCAGTGATGCATGGGTGCATCATCACCCCCTCTATCCAGGTCATTTGCATGTCTGTGAAGTCCCCCCTGTACATACGAGCAAACAGCGGGGAGATGGTGTGGATGCGTGTGTTGTGGCTGCGGCCCGAGTGCCCAGTAAATATGTCCATGAAGAGCCCCCGATGGTCCACCAGGCCCTGGAGCTGTAGCGAGTGGTACCAGTGCCAGTTTATGTACTCGGCTGCATCATCGTCTGGGGGCCGCCGGATCGCTATATGGGTGCCCTCGATCGCCCCCAGGCAATTGGAGAAGCCCAGGTCCTGGAAACCCACCATAACGGTGTCCTGATCAACCAGCTGGATAACGCGCTCCATGAGCACCCCCTCCACAGCCTCACAGAAGTCCTGCACCAGACATGCCACAGTTGTGAGCCCCACCCCAAAGTGCTGGACAATGGACTGCCAGGAGTCCGGGGTGGCCAAGGCCCACACAGTGATGGCAACCCGCTTTGGCATGGGAATGGGGTCTCTCATGTCGGTCCTCAGGGGCTCGAACCACTACGCAGCTGCTCTGCCAGGCGCATGAGGGTGCGCCTGTCCATTCGGAAGTGTCTGACCCAGGTGACATCGTCCCACCATGCCAGCACCCTCTGCCACCACTGATGAGCCCTCAGCACAGCCCACATGCACCTCTGGATGGGCATGGCAAGCTGCAGTGCTAGGTACCTGGCAGCCCTCTTCCACGCGCTCCTGGACAGCAGACCCCTGATGCCGTCTGGTAGGTTGTTGGGTCATAGCAGCGGCCTGCTGTAGGCCAGTCTGAGCTGCTGTGCCATCCCCAGGGCTAGGAGCCATCTGGCCCTGCTATTTGCCTGACAGGTGCGCGGCCCCACCCTGGCCATGTACCACTGCTCCGTGGGCATCCCGTCCAGTCCCTCTGTGATGAGCCTCAGCAGCGCCACATGCTCCCAGAATCACTCCGTAACTGCCTGTGGCAGGGCTATGTGAGCGCCCAGCTGGACGCAATCCATCCCTGTGGGTGTAGCCGCTCTGTTGAGCGGGGTCGCGGCTGGGGATCCATGTGCTCGCTTCCGCCCCTGAACATGCACCTGTGTCACATATGTGCACGCTTCCCCTCCCCCATGGGCCAATGGGTGAGCACCAGTGGCCGCACACCCCCTGTCAGTTGGGCTATCAGCCCGGGAGCTCCATCTCCTGCATGGGGTGTCAGCTGGTGTGTCAGCATGGGTCTCCTCTTGCAGGTGTGTATGCGTGGGGCTATCCGGCCTTGCATGCCAGCAGCTGTTCGCTGCCCACTCCCTTCACACCCTCCACAGCGGTCCCATTGTTCCCATCCTGCCATTATATTTCAGCCTTGGCAGCCCCTGTCTGCCTGTCCAGCCCCCCAGCCACACATCCCATGCTGCCCCCACAGCCCCTGCGGCTCAGACCCTCCAAGAGCTGTACCATGGCAGCTGCATCTCAGCCCGAGGTCCCACTTGGAGGCTCTGGGGGCTCTGTCCGAGCCTGAACCACCCACGAGAGCATGGCCCTTTGCGACCTGTTGTGTTCACCCATAGCTCAGTGCTGCCTGTGCTCCTTGTCCAGCTGGCTGGATATCTATCGGTGCATGAGCTTTGGTATGCTGAGCTTTGGCTATGTCATGACCACTGGTGACTGCCGCGTGCACTGTGTGGAGCTGGGGCTCACCCTCTTCCCTGAGGGGTGCATACCAGACACAATGGGAGGCCTTGCGGTGTGGAGTACTGCTGAGATGGCCTCTGCTCTGTGTGTGTGTGTGCCTTCCTGGGTTACATGACCTGACTGTGTGAGGGTGGCCCAGTTTTGGCAGTGTCCTACTTCATCAGTGTGCATGGTGCCCATGGGTATCCACACTCCCGCGGGGCTGCCTAATACCATCTTCTGCAACTGTCCCACCTGCCCTGGCCCCCTGCAGCTGATTATGGCTTGCCCCCCCCCCCCACTCTGGGCCAGAGCTGGCGGCCCTGTCGGAGGTGTGCAGCCACTCTGATGTGCAACTCGGGATGAGGTCTACGGATCCCTTTGAGGCCTTCCACCTGATCTGCTTCCACATGGCCGGCCGAGGCTTCTGCCTGGGACTGTGGCAATGGACCCGCTATGTGCACCTGCTGTCCTTAACACCCCATCCACCCAATGGGAGCCCCTGCAGCTGGATGTAGGGCACACCGGGCCCATCTGCCATCTGGTTGCCTCCTCAGCATCTTCTTTCTGCCTGTGGCCTGGGTGCTCATGCCAATGCCTGCTGCCTCCTTGGGACAGCTGGACCCCCTGTGACCTACCTCCGCCCGCCTTCCTGTTGCCCTCTCACCTGGGACCTGTGGCCGCCACCCCGTAACCCTCCATGTGGCCTTCTGTGGGCATGTTGCTGACAGCCCTCATTCTCCGTGAGCAGGCTCCCCCACCGCTGTGCCCCTCTCTCCTGCACCTGGCCTGGGGGCCCCTGTTCCATGGGGCTGGGGCTGCTCCCCTGCTTTGGTGGCCCTTGACCATGGCCCAGCCTTCAACTGGCCCCCTGGATGCCTTGGAGAGTGTTTCTGGGGGGCCCCATGCCCTTCCTCCCCCATGCGGGCGGGGGCTTTCCGTGCCTTCATCCGGTGACTCCCCTCGCGCACTGGGTATGCTTCTCCATCAGACCCTGGCTCCATGGTGGGATGTTGTGCTGGTTCCCCCCCTCCCAGACTGGGCCCCGTGCCCCCCTTGCTGCTACCCCTTCTCCCGCACCCTGGCTCCGTGCGCTCCCGCACTGTATGACTGTGCACCGGGCCGGTGTCGCTTGTATCCTCAATAAATGCCTGTTGTGCTTCACTGTGCCTTGTGCTGCCTCCTGTCTCCTTGGGCTGCTAGGTCCCCCTTCCCCTTGCCCGCTGGGCTCCTGAACCCTCCCCCTCCTGCTGGGCTGGCCGTGCCAGCCCCTCCCCACCCCCCTTCCTCCTGTGCGTCTGACCGGCTGGGGAGTTCCCAGTCACCCCCGGTGTGTGCCACCCTCTGTCCCCATGCTCAGCTCCGCTTTGTTGTGTGGGTGTGCTGCTTCATTTGTGTGTGTGCACTTCTTGTTTTGAAGTGTGCATGCCTTCCCTATGGCCACTGTTTGTGAGCGCTGCTCACACTGCAGCTCCCTCCACCCCCTCCCTTCATGTTTCCCTTCCCTGGGTAGGGCCCTCCACCGTCTTTGGCTTCGTTTGCCCTCAGGCCGCCATGTTTGCGTCCATGTGACCCCGGTTCCTTGTGGGGCTCCCACTGTGGTTCTCGCCACCACATCACATCTGTTGGGTTCCCCCAGCCTGTGTTCTCTCTGCTTGGCCCCAGCCGGTGGTGCCTCCCTGTCATGTCTGTTGGGGCCACCACGCGTCTCACCACGGCCTGCAGTGAATCCATTCACACTGGGGTGGGTTTCACTGTGGTGAATTTAACTGTGTAACATCTGAAATCACCCACGGTTGACTGACCCTGGCCCAAATCATGGAAGAGATCACCGACCAATGCCACAACCACAGTCTCCATGAAATAACCCGGACGAAAGCCAGACTGCGAGGGATCAAGAAAATTTGCTCTGTGTAGATGCTCCTGAAGCTGTCAAGCCACCACCTGTTCAATAACCTTCCCTGAAAAGAGAAGGTTAGAGACCAGTCGATAGCTGGCCAGGGTGCCAACATCCAAGGGTGGCTTTTTGAGCATGGGCAGCATGACTACCTCCTTGAGACAATCTGGCACCCTGCCCTCCCCAAGGGTGGGGGGGGGTTTCAACGTTAAATGCAGCTCTCTCAGAGCTTCTAAAACTATGGGTCATGTCTAGGGTGGCCAGATATGTGAATATTTACAGGACATTGGAGTTGATGCAGCCCTGCAATCCATATTTCTCATAAGTGTCCTGTAAACATTTACATATCTGGCCACCTTAGACATTATTATTATTATTATTATTATTATTATTATTATTATTATAAACATTTATATAGCACCGGTCATGTACCTGGCGCTAGGGATGTAGCGGCATACTGCCGCGGCAGCTTTTACCGACGGAAACCCCTATTCCACACATCTTGGCACGGTTTGGCAGAGGCAGCTTTCCGAGGGCTGCGGCTGCGGTTTGTCGCTAATGGTATCGCGGCATCGGAACTGGCGACCGGAAGCGAAACTTGTGCGGATTCCCATAATAAGCGGCGCCAACTCCCCTTTCCGTGGTCCGCGGAATCTTTGTGGTTATCTGGTAATTGTATCATGTTT
>QEPC01010034.1:6734455-6761750 GCA_003113815.1 Sphenodon punctatus | reverse complement strand
AGCTTTATAGGTGAAGACTAGGAGCTTGTGCAGGATTCGTTCAGGAAGGGGAAGCCAGTGAAGCGAAGAGAGGAGGGGCTGCACATGGTCGAAGCGACTGGCGAGGTGGATGACCCTGGCAGCAGAGTTTTGGACAGAGATGAGGGGAGAAAGGTGAGACCGGGGAAGGCCAGTGAGAAGGAGGTTACACACCTCTCAAACAGAGCTTGCCAAAGCAGGGAACTGAACACTGGTCTCCGACTACCAACCCAGCCACTGGACGAACCTGCCTTTTTACAGCTGAATACAATGAATAAAATGACAAGTGTGGGGAAATGGCACAGAAAGTCATTAATGAAGACCAAATAAACCAGACATTTTTTTCTGGCTTTTGTTTCCAACCTTGAAATGACCACTATTGGACTTTGCCTGGTCACTCACATTTTGGGCTGCACAGTCCTAAATTTCCTGGGATTCCCCCCCCCGCTCAACTTTGAATTTAATTGCTAGAGCTGAGACCTGGCAAGCCACCACTCTCCCCTCCCCAATAATATTAAGACCTGCCCTTAGGTAAAGCTGAAATGAATATCAGACTTGAATATTGTATTTCAAGGATAAGGGGAATGGGGGATGCAATGTGGAGGCAACCCCTGCCCCCAAACCCTCCCCCCCTGCCTTCACCCAGAGCTTGTCATCTTGAAAAAAGGGCTGCGTGTGCACAGAACGGTCCCTGGCAGCCATTTTGAACATGCACAGATTATTTTTTTTCCCATAGTACCTTGCGAGAACTTGTACAGGGGCCAAGATCTTTGCAATTTTGCAGGTCTAGCCCAAAATACTACCAGATATCTCAGGAGAACAAAGGGGCTTCTCATTTCAGCCCTACTTTATTTGTTGTATTTACCAGAAGAAATTCAATGACGCGCCCCAGAGCTTGTCAGAGCAGGGAGCCGAACCATAATCTCCAACTAGCAACCCAACCACTGGACTAACCTGCCTCTCTAAAGCTGAATATAAACAGGAGTTCTTGTGACTGAATCTATATGATGATCAACACAGAGGGTGGGTTAAAAAGTCAAGCCGAAATGGGTAGCACATTTGCTATCGACGGGTAATATCTGCAATTTTGGGTACCTGCAATATGTATTGGTGAGGGTGAGGGATTGTTTCCTTTTCAACGCGGCCCCTCATGATATCGCAAATCTCTAATGGGGTGTGGTCATGTCAAAAAGGTGTGGGAACGTTGCTTTGCTCTGCCCCCTTTCTCTGTGGCTCCGCCTCTTTCTGAAGCCATCGGGGTAGATAGCAGCCCAACAATAAAATATTGTGGAGTTGAATTGGATACAGCAAGAGGGCATGGGGAGGAGTATGATGCTTTCATTACACCCGTGGGGGTTATGGAATCCCTGCAAAAGAGACCACAGCAAGTCAGAAGAATGAATAATAAACAGAATGTGCATTAAGTGGCATCTAAAACAGAAATGATAGTTGGATGGAAGCCCAGAGTCTGTAAATACCAAAGCATGGATTTTTATTATATCTTTTCCTTTCAAGTACACAATACGATTTGGTTATTAAACTCCATGAAAAAGGCCAGTAAAAAGGTGTGTAAAGTCTACCCACTGAAAGCGTGTCAGGGAGAGAAAAGAACCAGGAAAGCGTGAATATTTATCGTGAGGGGAAACGGAATGAAGAAGGAAATATGGGAAAAGCCAGTAAATGATCAATACTTGGGAGGCGGGGTAGGGGTAGGATACGTGCAGCTGCTGGGATGTACGAGGCTGCATCAGCTTGAAAGGAAGACCGCAGGTAGCGAGTAATAGAACGGAAATTTGGTGATGGCTCAGAGGAGGGACCTTGGGTTCTGTGAGATGCTATGAGAGAAGCTGTAAGGAGCAAGGTGTGGGTACAGACACACACAAGTGGTGTTAGGCATAGGTGACATAGCCAACCATGTAGGGTCTTGTGGCCAAAGGGTGTACCATCTGCAGTCACTTGGAAAGAAAACATTTCCAAAGAACGAACATACACACGTACACACACACACTCTCTGTTACGGCATGTCACCTCAAACTCACTCTTGGTGAAGGCGAAACAACTAGGCCTGGTTTGAAATAACTGTTCTGTTTTTTGTGCAACATTTCCACGAAAATGAAACAGCAATGCTTTTTTTGATCGGATTTATAACTAGAAACTGTTCTGATCAAAATCCCAGCAAGGAAAGAAAAAGAAAAAAAGGCACATGCCAATGGCCAGCAGGTAGATTTGTGCTTGCGTAAAATGGCCGCTGCCCATACTCAAAATGGAGGTGACACTGCCACTGCCATCTTGAGTATGGACAGTGGCCACTTTGCTCATTTGTAAATGTGGTTCTTGGGTCTTTTAAAAAAAAAAAAAATGTCATGATTTCATCCATACAAAGGAAAAAAGACAAGGAGTAAATCACTGGGCCCTCAGCCATCCAGGGTAATTTCAGATGTTACGAGATCACGCTCAACCACGGAGAATTCCCACATGGTGATCGTGGTCGCGTCACGTCTGTTGGGGGGAACGGAAGCTCCCCGCCAGATGTTCACCCACGTGAATCACGGGGGGAATCACATTGACCATGCAAATGGAGGTCCTGCCCAAACCATCTCCATTTGCGTGTTCAATGTGATTCCTCCACCCCCCGCCCGAGATCAAGGGGACTGTCTCGTCTGTCCCCCTACCACAGCCCATAATCAGCGGCGTGATTCCGGGCCATGGTCAATGCGGGCAGGTGCTGCAGCCGCATTGGCCGTGGCACCCGCCCGTCTCCCAAGAGGGCGGCCGGCCTAGGGAGTGGGGGGGTGGGGCTGTGTGGCCACACATTGAGCCACGCGGCCCCTCCCCCTCCCCGATTCCCCACCGGAATCTGTTGGATGTGTCGGTTTGATCCCGGTGGGGGATTAATGGGTGATTCCGTGACAGGGCCAATACAGGCCCCGTCATGTCTGAAAATACCCCCAGTCATACTCTCCTGTTCATGCTAGAACCAGATCCAGAAAAGAAGGGGCAGAAGAAGCAGCAGAGCAAGTCTCTCTCTCTCGCTCTCTCTGTGTGTGCAGGTAACTGAAGGTAATACCCACATTTTTAGAAGTCTATCGGTGCCTGATGATTTATTCAAGTGCTGAGTCGAGTATACAATTACCTGAAAATCCTGGATATTGCTGTTACTAAGTTACTGATGTAGGAATAGGAATCGGTTTAGGAACTGGGATGGGAAGTTGAAAATTGTGACCAGAAGTCAGAAAATCAGTACTGGAAGTCCAAAAATTGGAATGAAAAACGGTAAATTGTTACATTGGATAGTCCATTGGGTACTAATCAGGCACTAATTAGTAACCAATGTTATATATGTGATGTTACCCTCTTCCAACATCGTGGAATAATTTCATACCCCAGGGGCACATCTCTTGCAATAACTTAGAAGTTAGTAGCCCTCTGACTTTGGCCTTTTAGGACACTGTCACCAGCTGTGTGATATGTTATCTTGCTAATCTAATTAGCTATCTATAACAACAGACATCATTATTAATTATTATTATTATTATTATTATTATTATTAATAACAAACATTTCTATAGCGCCAGCAGTGTACCTGGCACTTTACAAAGTAATAAAACAGACACGGTCCCTGCCCCTAGGGCTTACAATCTGAGAGACAGGAGCTGGGGGAAGAGACTTAGGAAGGGGAACAGAGGGAGAGACAAGGGGTCTAACATTCATGAAGATGCGAGGTCTCAAGTGCACATACTTGGCTTGGTTACGATGAGAATGACAGCAGGCAGGTCCATGTTGCAAGACATCAATATTGGTCTAATATATAACAGTTTAGTGCCACTTAGGGAGTCCTCTGGGTTCCCCGTTGAAGGGTCTGGCAGGGACTGCTTCTTTAAAATTGCTTGCTAAAATTCCTTTGTTTAGTACCTGTTTCAGCCTCAAGGTTAGCACTTACTCCTGTAACCCAGGTAACAAATTGCTGCCCCTCATCCTTCCCTTTTACAAAGACACCAAGGTTTCAGGATTGGTGATGCTGGGGGTGGGGCACTAGGCCAGCTGGACACTGTGCCAAGCTGAGGGGAGGGGGGGGACCAGTCAGATGGGCTCTGGGCCAATCTGGGGACGTGAGAGCCAGCCGGCTGGGCTCCCATAACAAGACACACTCTTATCTCACGCTGCATTCACATCCTGACCTGACATGCACGAGAGAAGCTGCGGCAGATCTCCATTCACACCGGCTCTTTCCCTGTCATCCGGCTCCTCCCCGCTGCCACGTCTTCCCTCTCCGCTCTCTCTGCCACCACCGCTGCTGCAGATGTGAATGTGGACTCAATTGTGTGTGTGGTCTTTTGCATGGGATGGGTGTGTGTGTGTGTATTGTGACACATACTGACTTCTACTGTCACATGAAGTGAAATTTGATTAGGGTCCATGTATACCCCACAGTAATAGCTCCCGGGATACAAAGTTGCCCCATGATAACAATAACATAATTTGTTTCATGGAATTGGATGACTGCCATTAGCCCCAGAGATAGGCCAGCTATCAATTTAAATAAATGACTAAATTAATTCATTAAATTTCAATAAATGATTTAATACATTAAAATATTAGTCTACCTTTTGTCTCATTTCCACATGTTTTCCTGTTTTTAGAATAACACAACAGCGGTGTCAAGGTGTTCGACGTTATGATGGATACAAAAGACGTTTATTGAAGAGCTGCATTATCCACGTCATGCACGACAGAACTGTAATAAACCGGTGTAATTAAATCTTCCAAGGAAGAGGTCACAGCACAGCATTGTCATTTTGAGCTCCATCTCTCTAACTAATTGCATGCTATTTTCTACTGAGATACCTCTTCATAAGCACAAAGAATTTCATGCAGGATTTACTTGCAATTTTTTGGTTTAAGTGGAATTCAGGATGATTTATGAGGACGAAGTGTAAGAAAACACTTGATTAAAGAGGAGCCTCTTGAATTTTAAAAAGATTAGTTTTGTATCCACCACCACCACCCCACACACACTGCTTTAACTAATTTCCCCTATAAATGGATACTTCCTGTATGTGACCAAAGATAGCAGAGAGTGAGTTGAGATAAGCCACATCTTGAGTAACCTGGGGTGTATCTAAAGAAATGGATTCATGTAAGAAAGGACAGAAAGACTGTATTTCCCAGTCAAAATAATAACAGCATGAGGAAAATTCAGGTCCAGGAATGATGTTCTCGATTAAAGAAATTAACAATAGCAATCCAGGAGAGGTTACCAACATAAGAAAAAACATCTTCCTCCATACCACAAAACGGACATTATGATGACATGGATACTTCAAGGGTGAGACAGTACAGCAAGACTCCATGGAAGACTCTCCCACGGAGAGTCCTTCATCAGAGATCACTTGTCCTCTTCAGAGTGAGAGTGGAAGGTGAATGCCCAACTTTGAATTGACTGAGGAACAAGGAAGAAACAAGATTTTCAGGGAAGACATATGCAGAGTATGGAAAACACTGGGTGCTTAGAAAAGGAGAAGACAGTCCGAGTTGAAAAGTGGCCAGAAAAATTTGGCATGCATTTCTAGAAGCAAGTAAAGGCCTAGATGTAATTTTTGTTCTTCATATTGGTAAATGCATCCCCCACCATACACACACACACACACTTTCCCCTGCAGTTCCAGGGTCCTGAAGTCTGTATTTATTGTGAGCCACAGGATCAGCACCTCCCACATGGTGCAGCCCAAAATTATGCCACTACGTTGCCTGAGCGCCATTAAAACCAGTGGTTCCGGGTGACTCCCGGGTGTTTTGAGACACGTCCTAGGTAAAACTCCAATAGCTGAGGTCTTACCTAAGCCATGTGTTTTCCTGTTGCTCTGCTTTACACATCTGGTGGTCACTGTTGAAAATGGGCTTATGTAGACAAAAGTGGAGCGGCTGTCTGTCTGTTTACAGTAGGGCTGAAACTCGGTCTTTGGAAAACTTTGAAATTTGGCGAATATTACGGTATTTGGTTCCGAAAGGCCGAATTCCAAAGTTCTGAAGACCAAGGTCGTTATTCGGAAAACTTCAAACACTTCAGAAAACACTGCATGCGTGGGAGGCTGGTAGACACTTGAGCTTCTAGAAACAACATTTTGCTCATCTTGAAAATCTCATTGAGAATAGGTTTCTCTATGAGATTTTCTCATCTCAAGTTTCTCACAAGAGTCTTGCAAGAAACTCAAAATGCTCATGAAAAATTCAAGATTCTTGTGAAATTCTTGAGAACATCAAACTAGCCAAAAAAATGGTCTGTACATGTGCAAAATTGGCCACCAGGGCCATTAATTACTCTTGATTCATTTGCTGATTTCCATTTATATTATATTATGCCAGTTACTACTTCTGCAACTACAGTGTTTTAATGCCAGAGCTGCATAGAATGCAATTAGTTTAGAATGGCATCATTATTTTTAATATTCAAAACATAGGATAGAAGTTCTTAAATGAGTGCATGCACAGATCATTGTTTAGGGATTCTTGAGATTCTTGAGTTTCTCGCGAGAATCTTGAGTTTCTCGTGAGAATCTTGAATTTCTCATGAGAATCTCGCAAGATCTGACCAGGACTGTGAGATTCTCACAAGATTCTCGTGAGAATTATTTTTATTCTTGTTTCAGTCCTAAAATGAAACTTAGTGCCATATTTGGTAGGAGCAAGGTATGGGAGGGGACAGTTGAGTGATGGTAAGCCAGATGGCAAGTTTTGATTGGCTGTCAGGACAAAATAAAAGTGACAGCAGCCATTTTGTCCATTCTCTTGGGGGAATTTGGCTGTGTGCTACTGTACTTCTGGATCTGTAAGTAATCTGCTGGGGGGTGGGAGGGATGCCTGGCCTGGCCTGGTCGTAGGGCCAATGCTGGGGGATAGGGGTTACATTTACATTATCCATGTGATGCCTTTTAAAAAAGGCCCCTCCTCTCTTCGCTTCACTGGCTTCCCCTTCCTGAACGAATCCTGCACAAGCTCCTAGTCTTCACCTATAAAGCTCTTCACAACCTAGCTCCCCCCTACCTCTCTGCACTTATCGCCCTCCATACTCCAGCCCATGCACTTCGCTCCTCCTCTGTCCCTTCTCTCACCCTTCCACGCCTTCCCTGCTCCCCTAAGCGCCTTCGTCCCTTCTCACTTGCTGCCCCCCATGCCTGGAACTCCCTCCCTGTCCACATCCGCCTTGCCCCCTCCCTTCATACCTTCAAATCTCTCCTTAAAACTCACCTCTTTCGCTCTGCTCTGTCTGACTCTTTATCCTGCTGAGCCACTGTTCCTATACCTATGGTCTGTTTACCCTTATCCTTGCCACATGGACCTGTCTGCTGTCATTCTCATCGTAACCAAGCCAAGTCCGTGCACTTGAGACCTTGCATCTTCATGAATGTTAGACCCCTTGTCTCTCCCTCTGTTCCTCTTCCTAAGTCTCTCCCCCAGCTCCTGTCTCTCAGATTGTAAGCCCTAGGGGCAGGGACCGTGTCTATTTTATTACTTTGTAAAGTGCCATGTACACTGCTGGCGCTATATAAATGTTTGTTAATAATAATAAATAATAATAAAATAATAATAATAATAATAATTGGGAGCCACGTTGCTTCTAGTTCTGCCTGCCGCTGTGTTGGCACTTGGCACCATGAGGCCAGAGGGATCTCTCTGCCTGGCTCCACTTCCCCTGCCTGGTGTGTTCAAGTGACCAGTGCCACAGTACCAATGCCATGCCAAGAGCGTGCCCCTGGGGTGTGTGTGTGAATGTCTGCTTTCTTAATTTTTTGACTAACGGGGCCTGGGCTTGTTGGCTTTTGGTGGGATTTGTTTCTCTATGCAGTTGCAGACTGTTTTGCGGGGTTGTGTGTGTTGTCTAGGCTGTTAGATTCAATGGGGAAAAATATAATGATAAACATCTGGGGAAAAGATCAATGTAAAAGATCCAATACCGCCAAGATATCACCAAGAACTGAGACATCGGATTCAGCTGATATAGCCATAATCAGGTACTTTCAGTTCTCAGCAATACCAAGAGTCTCATCCCTACTTGATAATACTGAAAGGGAATGAGTTTACTGCCTTGCCAGTTACCACATTATTGTATTACTACGGCTGAGAAGAGAGCAAGTGTTCTCATTCTGCAAGGAATTTTTTTAAATGTATTTATTTATTTATTTATTTTGTAGCATTTTAGGCCGTACCCTCCTGCTCAATAGCAGCTCCAGGCAGCTAACCACATTTTAAAATCACAATAAAATCAAGACTTAAAATTACAACTGGATATTTTAAAACATAAAATTTACTAAAAAGTAGACCAGAACCCCTCTCCTCCCTCCCTCCCCATCTCCCTCCCCAAAGGCCTGGTGGAACAGCCAGGTCTTATTTATTTATTTATTTATTTAGACATTTGTATCCTGCCACAGGCAGCTCTGGGCAGCGCACAACATAAAACATTAACATTAAAAGAACTTTTAGAATAAACAATAGGGAGGTATAAAAAATCCCCAACCACCCACCACCCTAACCCGTTCCCCCCACCCTAGCTATGCTCCCCGCTGAAAGCCAGACGAAATAGCCACGTCTTACAACAGCATCAAAATGAAGGGAGAACTTGGCCCTTGGTCCCAGGAGAGCTTGGCCCTAGAGGCAGAAGGTGCACGGAGGATAGCCACCTACACCTGTGTGTTTCCCTGTCTCCACCCCCAGGTAGGCTGCTTATAGCAGAGGGCTGCCCTGAGGGCGGGGTCCCAGGAGAGCTTGGCCCTAGAGGCAGAAGCTACAGGGAGGATAGCCACCTACACCTATGTGTTTCCCTGTCTCCACCCCCAGGTAGGCTGCTTATAGCAGAGGGCTGCCCTGAGGGCGGGGTCCCAGGAGAGCTTGGCCCTAGAGGCAGAAGCTGCAGGGAGGATAGCCACCTACACCTGTGTGTTTCCCTGTCTCCACCCCCAGGTAGGCTGCTTATAGCAGAGGGCTGCCCTGAGGGCGGGGTCCCAGGAGAGCTTGGCCCTAGAGGCAGAAGCTACAGGGAGGATAGCCACCTACACCTATGTGTTTCCCTGTCTCCACCCCCAGGTAGGCTGCTTATAGCAGAGGGCTGCCCTGAGGGCGGGGTCCCAGGAGAGCTTGGTCCTAGAGGCAGAAGCTTCAGGGAGGATAGCCACCTACACCTGTGTGTTTCCCTGTCTCCACCCCCAGGTAGGCTGCTTATAGCAGAGGGCTGCCCTGAGGGCGGGGTCCCAGGAGAGCTTGGTCCTAGAGGCAGAAGGTGCAGGGAGGATAGCCACCTACACCTGTGTGTTTCCCTGTCTCCACCCCCAGGTAGGCTGCTTATAGCAGAGGGCTGCCCTGAGGGCGGGGTCCCAGGAGAGCTTGGCCCTAGAGGCAGAAGGTACAGGGAGGATAGCCACCTACACCTGTGTGTTTCCCTGTCTCCACCCCCAGGTAGGCTGCTTATAGCAGAGGGCTGCCCTGAGGGCGGGGTCCCAGGAGAGCTTGGTCCTAGAGGCAGAAGCTTCAGGGAGGATAGCCACCTACACCTGTGTGTTTCCCTGTCTCCACCCCCAGGTAGGCTGCTTATAGCAGAGGGCTGCGCTGAGGGCGGGGTCCCAGGAGAGCTTGGCCCTAGAGGCAGAAGCTGCAGGGAGGATAGCCACCTACACCTGTGTGTTTCCCTGTCTCCACCCCCAGGTAGGCTGCTTATAGCAGAGGGCTGCGCTGAGGGCGGGGTTCCAGGAGAGCTTGGCCCCAGAGGCTGAAGCTGCAGGGAGGATTGCCACCTACACCTGTGTGTTTCCCTGTCTCCACCCCCAGGTAGGCTGCTTATAGCAGAGGGCTGCGCTGAGGGCGGGGTTCCAGGAGAGCTTGGCCCCAGAGGCTGAAGCTGCAGGGAGGATAGCCACCTACACCTGTGTGTTTCCCTGTCTCCACCCCCAGGTAGGCTGCTTATAGCAGAGGGCTGCCCTGAGGGCGGGGTCCCAGGAGAGCTTGGTCCTAGAGGCAGAAGCTTCAGGGAGGATAGCCACCTACACCTGTGTGTTTCCCTGTCTCCTCCCCCAGGTAAGCTGCTTATAGAAGAGGGCTGCCCTGAGGGCAGTGGCCTTAGGGCAGCGGCCAAAGGGCACTGCCAAAGGGCGAAGCAGCCATTGGCGGAGCCGTTAGCAAAGCCAAGGAGGCAGAGGTGGCCCGCTCTGCATGAGAGTCGTCAGCTCCCAGTTGCTGTATTTATCATCCCTGGTGGCGGAGGCTGCAGAGCGGGCCCCGGGCAGGGCCACCAGTTGGAGAAGAACACCTGTGGGGAAAGAAAGACTCTAGCGCACTCTCCATCTGGTGCTTGTTTCCCCGCTGTCCCGCTCCCGCTGCCGTGTCTGCTGCTGGGGGGGACCCATCTGGCATCGATGGAGGAGAGGGGCATGAGTAGGGGGGACCGGGACATCTTTGGCATCCCCCCACCTGGACTAGCTACCAGAAGTGCCGAGGGGCACTTAAGGGAAGGGCCAGCAGCTTCGAGCCGAAGGTCCGTGAGCCGAAGGGCCATGAGCCGAAGGGTGTGGCCCTTTTGGGCCCTTCGGGGCTTGGAGGGGGCAGAGGGGGGAAGTTATGTGAGGATGGAGAGATAAGGCATGGGGTGATGGGTGAGATTAGGGGGAAAGTATGTCCATGGGCTTGGCCTCAATTGCATTGGGCTTGGCCTCATGTAGGGAAGGGGAAAGGAAGGAAGGAAGGAAGGAAGGAAGGAGGAGAAATGGGGACTGGGGGATGAAAAGAAATAGGGGGGGTCAATGCTCTGTGGAAATGGAAAGGATGGGGTTGTGGAGAGGAGTTATGAGATGAGTAAGGGAGGTGGTAAGGAGCTGCATGTTGATGGTGTGCCCTGGGTTGGGTTGGTAAAGGAGAGGGGAGAGTGGGAGGAATTAGATGAGCTAATTTTGATTGCTAATGTTGGTTTGGTGGGGCCACCTCCCCCTGGTGAGAGAGGGGTGGAGGTGGCCAGGCTTTCCCTGGTGGCAGCAGGGGAGGAGTTGGTGGTGGATGGGACCTACCCCGTTTTTGAGGGGGAGGTTATAGAGTGGGAAGTTAGATGAAGGTTGGGAAATGTGCTGTGAATATCATGTATGTTTAAATTGCATATTATGTTAGCTCGCTGTTTTTTGAAATGTTTTTTGGGCTCCCTGCGTGGAAATCCCCAGAATGGTTATTATGTTGTTGTACGCTGCCTCGAGTCCTATGGGAGAGAGTGTGGGATATTAAATAAATATGGAATGGAATGGAAAAAGATCCGGGGCCAAATGGGCCTCCATCGGCAGGGAGTTCCACAGCTGTGGGGTGGCCACCAAGAAGACACGCTACACCTTGGCCCCCCGGCAGACTCAGGGAACATTCAGGAGAGCACTCCCCAATGATCTCAGGGGCCTATCCAGAACCTGGGGGGGTGAGGCGGTCCCACAAAGTGGTTGGGCCGAGGCCATTTAAGGCTTTATAGGTAAGCACCAAACCTTGAATTGGGTCCAGAAGACTACAGACAGTCCAATTCAAGTCAATGCAGAGACCAAAGAACTGGTGTAATATATTCCTGGCGGCCCAATCCCACCAGGAGATGGGCCGCCGCATTCTGCACCAGCTTCAGTCTTACACTGTCTTCAAAAAAAGGGGAGATCTGGGGCCAAGCAGGCCTCCATCAGAAGAGAATTCCACAGCCTAGACATGGCCACAGAGAACTCCCTCCCCATTGTTGCTACCCGGGAAACCCAGGGGACCTCGAGTCAGGAGTCCCTGGCTGATCACAAGGGCCGCTTCATGGCCCGGGGATTGATGCGGTCCTGCAGGTAACTGGGACCCAGGTCATTTAGGGCTTTAGTGCTATTACCAACACCTTGAATTGGGTTCAGAAGACAATAGGAAGCCAGTGCAGAGAATGGTGCACTGATGTAACGTGCTCGCGACGATCCATCTCCATCAGGAGACAGGCTACTACATTCTACACCAGCTGCAGCCTCTGGACCATTACCAAAGGTAGCCCAACACAGAGTGCATTGCAGTAGTCCAATCTAGAGGTAATGAAGGCATGGATGGTGGCCAGTTCGAGACACATGGGCGTAGCTCTCACACCAGATGTAACTGGCGAATAGTGCTCCTCACCACAGCCGCCACCTGGGAATCCAGGCGGAGCTGTTAATCAAGGAACACCCGCAGACTATGGACCTGAGTAGCTATACGGGGGCAAACTCCATCAATGACAGGAACCACCACCCCCTCAGCCCTAACCACCAGTATCACCTCCGTCTTGTCAGGATTCAACTTCAGACGGCTTGCCCTCATCCAGTCCCCCACAGCCACCAAGCATCGAGACTGCCGAGTCTGGGTCTGCAGAAAAAGAGAGGTAAAGTTGTGTATCATTGGCGTACTGATGACATCGTATGCCAAACCCTCTCACGACCGCCCGGCGGCTGCATATGAACAGGAGAGGAGACAGAATAGAACCCTGCAGAATTCCGCATATGAGGTCCCAGGGAGATGATGAACACTCCCCAAGAACCACCCACTAGTACTCCCAGCCAGGAATGAGCGGAACCATTCAAGAACAATTCTTCCCACCCCGGCCTGGTACAACAGGCGAGCCAGCAACATCTCATGGTAAACAGTATCAACACTGTGGACAGATCTACTAAAATCAAAAGAGATGATCTGCTCGGATCTAATAGTGCTCCTCACCACAGCCGCCACCTGGGAATCCAGGCGGAGCTGTTAATCAAGGAACACCCACAGACTATGGACCTGAGTAGCTATATGGGGGCAGAATAGAACCCAAAGTCACAAATGCAATCTCAGTGCCAAACCCAGGGCGAATGCAAGGGATCCAGAAAACTGACCTGATCCAGATGCCCCTGAAGCTGCTGAGCCACCACCCATTCAATAACCTTGCCTAAAAAGGGGAGTGTAGCAGGGAGCAGCCCTGTGGGGCTGCTGCCCCTTTAAGAAGGGGACTGTGTGGGTCAGCTGGAGGGCTGAGCGTGAGCCAGTCCTATAGCTAGGGATCAGCCATTGAGGAAACAGGCTGAGAGACCCCGGGACAGAGTGGGCAGGACACTGGTCTTTAAGGCCGAGGAGAAGAAGCCTGGCCATGCCCACTCTGCTGGGATATAAGGAGAGGCATGGCAGAGAGGAGGGCAGCTTCTGCCTGGGAGCTGAAGGGACCACATCTCCCTGACAAGGCCTTCCCACTCTATGCTCTCCAGGGTTCTGAAGAGGCGAACCAGGTACTGGGAGAGACTGTGCCCAGGAGGGAGTCTCGTGCCTGGGGAAGGCTTGGCCAGAGCCTGAGGCTTTGAGGCCTGGCTAGATGGACAAGGGGAGTTGATAATGTGTTGCTCCTGTGCCTGAGAGAGATGGACCTGGGTCTGCAGGGTGAAGACGGGCGAGCCGGAAGCCCTGGGGACTGTGGACACTGTGTTGAAGAAAGACTGTTGTGTACGAGTTACCCTCTGAACTGCTTGTGTTGGGTTCTATAGGAGGGTACCCTCTCCCTTGAAGGGGAATTCAACTGAGGCTTGGGATCAATAGGCGTGGCAATGGGGTGAGCTAATTCCCCTAAAGACACCCCAGCGCCGCCATGTGGCCCTGGGAAGACCCCCTGCTACAGCGAGGTTAGAGACTGGCCGATAGCTGGCAGGGGAGCCAATGTGAAGAGATGGTTTCTTGAGCAGAGGTTGTACCACCGCCTCTTTAATGTGGCCACGCCTTATCACAGGAGCGTTTGTGAGTGTTCATAAGTACTTCATCAGTCTCCACGGATTCCATGCTTCTGCCATTGTTGATATCTGTGCCTATGATTTTTTAACATTTCCCATCAACTTTGTCACTTTGGGGCATTTTCTTTGGCATTGTTGTCACTTTTCATGACTTTTATGGCAGTTTTACAGCACTTTTATGGCAAATTCCAGCACTTTCCCAGCACTTTTTTGTCTCCGCGGACCCTGGGGGTTTGCACGAGGTGCACATGGGGCTTGGGATCTGCCCTGTAGCAGCTCTGCTTAACTCACAAAAATAACGACTAATGGCAAAAACAGAGGGAAAGCCAGTAAGTTCCTCTGTCGTGCAAATGAAAAGGCAAATTACCCATTTCCGAAAGAAACAGCATTTGCCATGATTTGTCATTTCAGGCCTATTACCACATTTCTGTGTAAGGCATCACTGAATGTTACTGTTATTACTTTGAAAACAGATTCAGAGGATGGAAAGGAGGAAGTGAGAAAATAAAAATAAATATGGGCAAACGAAGAATTATGTGGTAAACAGTGATGCATGATATCATGGTAAACTGGTAATCCTGTTAACCAAATATCCACTGGAAGTTAACCCCCATACCATTCGGTATCCACACGGATACCATTTGATATCTGGCTGGATATCAGATACTGGCTCTAGGCCAAACAAAACAAAACGTCAGTGTTCTGGATTTTGCCAATGAGTCACAGATTGACCAACCCCAGTTTAAAGGGAGGTTTGTTAGCTCTTGACTGAAGAATCTTCATACGGTACCATATATAATGTGGTCAATGGGATAAACCAATGAATATCTCTCTACTCCCCTGAAGAGAATGAATCATACATACTCCCAGTCATTATGCAGACAGAGTGCAGTCTTCATACCTGCTCTTTGGGTAAAGTGCACACACTTTTAACAGATAACATATTTCTCTCCATCTGGAATTGCTGGTAATTACCCAGAGGTGGCTAGATGCCGTGTTTTTCGATGAAAAACTGTTTTCATTACAAAAATGACACATCAAGTCTGCAGCATGTGAAATCCGGGGGTGACCCCAGGATGCTAAATAATAGGAATTTGTCAAGGAGTTTAAAGAGAGGTCTTATTTCAAATGTATATTGAATTATTATATTTTTAAGTTAGGGGCTGCTAGTTTTCTAAGCATTTGTCCAAGGATGTATCAAACTATAATGTTCATGCATCCCTCCTCAATCGTTTCTCCTGAAACTCCTCTAGCATATAACTGGTAGAACATGGAAATTAGAGGTTAGGGATGTGCAATTTGTTTTAGGGATGTGCAATTTGTTTTAGTTATTAAATCAAATGAAGCCCCATTCATTTTAGTAACTAGAAAATAGAAATGCGTGATTTAGAAAACTAATGAAAATGAAAACAAAAAAAAATTGCATTCATTTTTGTTTCATTTATTTTGTTTTTGTTTCATTCATTTCATTTTTGTTCATTCGTTTCGTTTTTGTTTTCCTAAGTCTGCTGAGGCTGGAAACAAAATAACAAAGGGGTGGGGGAGCCCAGTCACAAGACAGTCAGGAATAGGGCTGAAACAAGCAAGCATTTTTTTCTTGCAAAAATCTCATGAGAATTGAGAACCATTACTGAGATCTTGGGATGATCTCGATAATGGTTTACCTCAGTCGAGAATTTTTCTCAATATACTGTTTACCGTTACTGTTTACCATGTACTGTATTCTTCCCAGTAATGCACATGTGCAAAATGGCTGCCGCGGCCTGGGCCCTGCCTATCTGCAGGACCGCCTCACTCCCCATGTGCCTGTGCGACCCCTGAGATCGTCCGTGGGAGCCTTTTTGGAGGTTCCCCGGGTGAGGTGGGTGACCAACGATGTTAGATCTTTTTCGGTGGCCACCCCTGTGCTGTGGAATTCGCTCCCGGGGGAGGCTCGGTTGGCTCCCACTCTCCTGCTGTTTTGGCGTGTATGTAAGACCTGGCTGTTCCGTCAGGCTTTTGCCGAGGGGTAAGGGTGGGGTGGGGGGTGGGGTTCCACACATTGTATTGTATTTTAATTGTTTTAAATTGTTTAAATTGTTTTTTTTTAAAAATTATTGAGTGTTGTTCGCTGCCCCGGGCTGCCCTGTGGGCAGGAGGGGCAGGATATAAATTTTAAATAAATAAAATAAATAAATAAAAAAATATGCATTACCAGGACAAACATGGTACATGGTAAATGGTAACAGTAAACAATAATGGTAAACAGTAAATGGTGTATTGAGAAAAATTCTTGACTGAGAACGTGTTGAGAACCAGGATTTTATTGATTCTAGCAAAAAACGAGTTGAGAATCGGGATTAACAGTGAGAATTGCAAGAAAATTGAGATCCCGTTTCAGCCCTAGCCTGGATATAGATGACTGACAATCTCTGCTGGCCAATTGACATCGCAAACATATCTCAGTGATCTTAAATCACACAGAAGATCCCCTCAGATAGGTCTTTCTCGGCACATGCTTCCAAAGAATCAGGGTACGCAGCGGGGGAGGGAGGGACAGTGGAATCAGTAAAAGCTTCTGGCACTTCTCCTCTCTGTCCCCTTCTTGCTTGTGTCTCTCTCACAACTATCACACACACACCACCCCCGGGCACTCTCTGCAAGCTGATGCCCTGACATGCGTTGGGCATGCCAATTCTGCCCTGCTGGGCTGATCTCTGTAAGTTGACACCCTGACACAGTTTGGGATACAAATGCTGCCCTGCTGGGGTGTTCTCTACAAGCTGACATCCTGACACACTTTGGGGTGCAAATGCTAAAGCCAGTGCCTGCCTGCTGCTCCTCTCTGCCCACTTTTGCTGCTGCTGCCTGGATGTGTCTCTCTCTCACCTGTTTCCTGCCCCCCGGGGGTACTCTCTGCAGAAACATTAAGGGGAACACATAGAGGAGGAGAGGCCTTTTTGCTCCCCTCCTGCTCAGAAAAAGCTGAGTGCAGAAGTTCCCAGCTCAGCTAAGCGGCATGCAGGCCAGGGAGGAGCAGGGAGCAGCTAGGAGTCTGAACCAGAGGAGGAGCAGCCCAGTCAGTGAGGTAAGTCAGTCTGGGGAGTCGGGTAGCCCATTAGGTCAAGCTCAGCTACCAGTTGGTGCCAGAACACAACTAGGGTGAGTCAGGCACCCCAAATTTAACAGAGTGCTCAACTGGCCGGGTACTCGGTTGCAGCTCCAGTTAAGTGGTACGCAGGTCAGGAAGAAGCACGTGAGAGGCAATAAGGTGCAATCCTAACTCCCAGTAGCTCCTGTGCCTCTAGTAGCACCTACTTCCCCTTGCCTGTGCTCATCTCCTTAAAGGAGCACTGTCTCTTTTGACTGTGTCCTGCCACAAGGCGTGTGTGTCTTTACACACGGAACTGACAGGTCTTTACCTCAAGTCTCCTCAGGTCAGCTGGATTGTGCCCATGCTCTTCCCATGCCACTCCCCATGGGATTCAGGTAAGCTGAAACGGGTTCCCACGTGAGTACCTTTTGAGGACTTTGCGCTGCCCAAACAATGGTGGACCATCCGGGCACTCCAGATTCAACAGATCTACCTATTGTGGTGGATGACTATTTTGTCTCTACTGGCAAACCTTGGTTTGAATTAACTCCTGATTCCACACTAAATAAATTGAATTCCTTATAACCTGAGCTGCATTAGAGGTTCCCCCGATAGCAGATTAAAAACAGATTATTATTATTATTATTATTATTATTATTATTATTAACAAACATTTATATAGCGCCAGCAGTGTACCTGGCACTTTACAAAGTAATAAAATAGACACGGTCCCTGCCCCTAGGGCTTACAATCTGAGAGACAGGAGCTGGGGGAGAGACTTAGGAAGGGGAACAGAGGGAGAGACAAGGGGTCTAACATTCATGAAGATGCGAGGTCTCAAGTGCACGTACTTGGCTTGGTTACGATGAGAATGACAGCAGGCAGGTCCATGTTGCAAGGATAAGGGTAAACCGATCGTAGGTATAGGAATAGTGGCTCAGCAGGATAAAGAGTCAGACAGAGCAGAGCGAAAGAGGTGAGTTTTAAGGAGAGATTTGAAGGTATGAAGGGAGGGGGCAAGGCGGATGTGGACAGGGAGGGAGTTCCAGGCATGGGGGGCAGCAAGTGAGAAGGGACGAAGGCGCTTAGGGGAGCAGGGAAGGCGTGGAAGGGTGAGAGAAGGGACAGAGGAGGAGCGAAGTGCACGGGCTGGAGTATGGAGGGCGATAAGTGCAGAGAGGTAGGGGGGAGCAAGGTTGTGAAGAGCTTTATAGGTGAAGACTAGGAGCTTGTGCAGGATTCGTTCAGGAAGGGGAAGCCAGTGAAGCGAAGAGAGGAGGGGCTGCACATGGTCGAAGCGACTGGCGAGGTAGATGACCCTGGCAGCAGAGTTTTGGACAGAGATGAGGGGAGAAAGGTGAGACCGGGGAAGGCCAGTGAGAAGGAGGTTACAGTAATCGAGGCGAGAGATGACCAGAGCATGAACAAGAGTTTTGGCAGACGAGACAGAGAGAAAAGGGCGAATCTTAGCAATGTTATGGAGGGAGAAGCGACAGGATTTAGCAACAGAGTCAATGTAGGGTTTAAAAGAAAGGGGTGAGTCAAAGATGAAGCCTAGGCTACGGGCTTGGGGGACAGGCAGGATGGTGACTCCATCAATAGTTATTGACAGTGAGGAAGGAGAGGAAGGATGAGGGGGGAAGATAAGGAGTTCAGTTTTAGCCATGTTGAGTTTGAGTTGACGTTGAGACATCCAGGTAGAGATGTCAGAGAGACAGTTGATGAGACGAGCTTGAACAGAGGGAGAGAGAGAGGGAGTAGAGAGATAGAGTTGAGTGTCATCAGCATAGAGGTGGTATTGGAAGCCATGGGAGGCAATGAGTTTGCCTAAGGATGAGGTATAGATCGAGAAGAGGAGAGGGCCAAGAACAGAGCCTTGAGGAACACCAACTGAGAGGGGGAAGGAGGAGGAGGCGGAGTTGGAGAGAGACACATTAAAGGAGCGGTCAGAGAGGTAGGAGGAGAACCAGTTATGGACAGAGCCACAAAAGCCAAGGGAGTGAAGGGAATCCAGCAAGAGTGAGTGGTCAACAGTATCGAAGGCAGCAGAGAGATCAAGGAGGACAAGAATGGAATAGAGACGTTTAGATTTAGCCACCAGAAGATCGTTGGTGATCTTAGCGAGAGCAGTTTCAGTAGAATGAAGGGGGCGGAAGCCAGATTGGAGGGGGTCAAGGGAGGAGTTGGAGGATAGGAAGTCAAGGCAGCGGGAGTAGACAACACGTTCAAGCAGCTTGGAAGCAAAAGGAAGGAGTGAGACAGGACGATAGCTAGAAGGGTCAGAGGGGTCAAGAGTGGACTTTTTGAGAATAGGAGAGACTGTGGCATGTTTGAAGGCAGAAGGGAAAGAGCCAGTAGAGAGGGAGAGGTTGATGATGTGCAGGAAGGAAGGGGCGACAGTGGGAGTAATGGAGGTGAGGAGGCGGGAAGGAATGGGATCAAGGGGGCAAGTGGAAGGGTTGGAGGAGGAGAGCAGAGAGGAGATTTCCTTAAGGGAGGCAGGGGAGAAGGAGGACATGAGAGAAGGAGGGGGAGGAGGGAGAGGGGTGGGAGTGGGAAGAGAGGAGTGGGAAGCGATGTCGAGGCGGATCTTGTCTATCTTGGAGGTGAAGAAGGAGGCAAGATCCTGAGCAGAAAGGGAAGAAGGAGGGGGAGGACAGGGAGGCTTGAGGAGGGAGTCAAAGGTAGAGAACAGGCGGCGAGGGTCCCGAGAACAGGACTCAATGCGGGAGGCATAGTAGTGTTGTCTAGCAAGGGAGATAGCAGAAGTAAGGGTGGAGAGACAGAATTTGAAGTGAAGGAAGTCAGCGTGAGAATGGGATTTGCGCCAGAGTCGTTCAGCAGCACGAGTGCAAGAACGGAGGTGGCGGATACTAGGGGTGAGCCAAGGACGGGGGTTGTGGGAGAAGGCAGGGCGGGAAGAGAGAGGGGCATGGGAGTCAAGTGTGGAGGAGAGAGAGGCGTTGAGAGCAGAGACAGCGGAGTCAGGGGAGGAGGAAGAGAAGACTGTAGGAAGAAGGGGAGAGAGAGAGGAGGCAAAGTCCAGGGGATCAATAGCTTGAAGGTCACGGAAGGGGCGTAGAGAAGGGGAAGAGGAGGGGGGACAGTGGGAAATGTTGAAAGAGGCAAGGAAGTGGTCTGATATAGGATGAGGATCGAAGGAGAGATCAGCGACAGAGCAGTTTCTAGAGAGGACAAGATCAAGAGAATGGCCATTAGTATGGGTGGGGGAGTTGGTCCAAAGGTGGAGGTTGAAGGAGGAGGCTAGGGAGAGGAAGCGAGAGACTGAGGGCTGAGATGGGTCATCAACATGAATGTTGAAGTCACCAAGGATGAGAGTGGGGATATCAACAGAGAGGAAGAAAGTGAGCCAGGACTCAAAGTCAGAAAGAAAGGAAGAGAGAGGACCAGGGGGACGGTAGATGACAGCAACACGTAGATGGAGGGGGGAGTAGAGGCGCACGGAGTGAGCCTCAAAGGTATGGAAGGAGAGAGAGGGGGGAGGAGAAATTGGTTGGAACTGACAGGATTTAGCAAGAAGGAGGCCCACCCCACCACCCCGTCCTTCAGGGCGGGGTTGGTGAGAGAAGGAGAGACCCCCACAGGAGAGGGTAGCAGGCGTGACAGAGTCCGAGGGAGTGATCCAAGTTTCAGTAAGGGCAAGGAGCTGGAGGGAGCGAGAGAGGAAAAGATCATGGATATAGGGAGCTTTACTGATAGATGAGCGACAGTTCCAGAGGGAGCAGAAAAATGGTAGTTGATGAGGGGGGAGGCAAGGAATAGGGATAAGATTGGGAGAAGGGGAGCGTCGTGGTAGGCTAGAGACAGGAGGAATAGGGATAAGATTGGGAGAAGGGGAGCATCGAGGAAGGCTAGAGACAGGAGTGGAAGGGGAGCAATGAGAGAAAGTAGCCAAGGGAGCAAAGGATGTATGGGGGAGGTTTCCTGAATATGTGGATATGTTCAGATTCCTGAATATGTGGATACCACAGGCATGACTCCATCTAATATACCCCAATTTTTCATTTTAGCATATGTTGCAGTGGACAAGCTACCAGTGCAATATCCTTTATGACACAGGCACAACAAGGACACCTCCCGTATCTCCGTTTACTGAGGTTTTAAAACAAATACTTTACTGTATCAGATACGAGTGACACAGATATGGGTAAACATTGCATGGTATTATGGAAGAACAGAGCGAACAACTTAAACAAAAAAAAAAAGCTTGATAATATCCCCATTATTATATTTTATGATATAATTAGACCTTCCTGCTATTGACTAAATCCTCTTGGATCTTTAGCTGGCGAGCCATGCGGAATTTTTTATCGTTTGCTGATTCAATTATCTCGTTGTATTTACACTGACAATGTTATTATGAGATGATACAAGGATGACGAGGAGTGTCAATTACTTCCCAACACAATGGAGTTTAATCTACCCAGAGAGCGGGAGAGGTGCCGCAAGATGTATTGTTTGGTGAAACAATTAGCACCCGTCATCTTCGCCCCTTGGCATGCCGTCTCTTGTAAATCATTGGCTCATTGACAATAACGGTGTCAACATGTCATTATTCAGTTCAGCACAATTAGTGTCCAAAGTAATTGCCAAGAGCATGCTTTATGTGGAGCAACATGCAACTCACGCTGTTATTAGCTCCCAGTAATAAATCTCTTCCTTCCACTAATGCACTGTGAGGGACTTAGGAAGGAGCTAAAACGTGGTGGCAAGATAGATAGGGAGCCGGCAAAGCTGAATCAGCTTGGATTCCTTCAGGAAAAACTGATAAGATGTCATATCATTCAGAGAACTGTGTAGGCTGATCTGTTTCCCCCCCTCAGGGACAATGGCTAACCTGAACCTCCTCGATGGCATAAGTTTTCTGACATGTTACCAACAGGACTATTGATTAATTATTATTTGCTATTTGTGGAGGCTCTAATTATGTTTGTGTTATTGGGAATTTATTCCTAAATTATTACTGGGTTCCCCTGTTGGTTAACAACTAATTTAATTCAGAGACATTGAATGAGTCAGATTTGTTTGAATAATCAGCTGTTTTATTGAAAGTAAGCATCAAATAAAGTCCCAAGAATATTCCACTATTGCATATGTGAATACAAGGATTATAGAGACACACGCAAACAGAACGTACAGTCTCAACACCCAATATTTCTCATACAACTGCCCAACTTATTCTTGAATATTATCAGTTTCTGGTCTATACACTAAACTTGGCTTCTTATGCATTCCTTATCAAGCTAAATATTATTACCCTCCATTCAGTAGGCCAGCCTCTGAAGTAGATATGGGAAGTCAACAGGTCCGGACCAAAAGTAAGAAGTGGAAAGATGGAAAAGGAGTGAAGAGAAGTGCTCTCTGCCCCTTAATCCACAACCTTCTCTCTGTCTCGTCTGCCAAAACCCTTGTTCATGCTCTGGTCATCTCTCGCCTCGATTACCGTAACCTCCTTCTCACTGGCCTTCCCCGGTCTCACCTTTCTCCCCTCATCTCTGTCCAAAACTCTGCAGCCAGGGTCATCTACCTCGCCAGTCGCTTCGACCATGTGCAGCCCCTCCTCTCTTCGCTTCACTGGCTTCCCCTTCCTGAACGAATCCTGCACAAGCTCCTAGTCTTCACCTATAAAGCTCTTCACAACCTTGCTCCCCCCTACCTCTCTGCACTTATCGCCCTCCATACTCCAGCCCGTGCACTTCGCTCCTCCTCTGTCCCTTCTCTCACCCTTCCACGCCTTCCCTGCTCCCCTAAGCGCCTTCGTCCCTTCCACTTGCTGCCCCCCATGCCTGGAACTCCCTCCCTATCCACATCCGCCTTGTCCCCTCCCTTCATACCTTCAAATCTCTCCTTAAAACTCACCTCTTTCGCTCTGCTCTGTCTGACTCTTTATCCTGCTGAGCCACTATTCCTATACCTACGATCGGTTTACCCTTATCCTTGCCACACGGACCTGCCTGCTGTCATTCTCATCGTAACCAAGCCAAGTACGTGCACTTGAGACCTCGCATCTTCATGAATGTTAGACCCCTTGTCTCTCCCTCTGTTCCCCTTCCTAAGTCTCTCCCCCAGCTCCTGTCTCTCAGATTGTAAGCCCAAGGGGCAGGGAGCGTGTCTGTTTTATTACTTTGTAAAGTGCCAGGTACACTGCTGGTGATATATAAATGTTTGTTAATAATAATAATAACCTTTATTACCTTAATTCTCTCCCCATGTCCACCCAGGAAACTTACGTGTTCCAATAACAAATTATTAACCTTAAACAATTAAAAAGCTAGAAGTCTACTAACATAAATGGAAAATTTCTAAAACATGTCCAAATTCTGCGGTGAGCTAGTCTCTTAATGTAACGGAAAAGTTGCCATATATTACTAAACCTGAGGTGAGCTACTGTTCATATTTTGATATCAAAGTTCCAACACCTTTTCCTGTTTTTTAGAGTTACAAATTAGTTCCTTAATTTCTACAATGGTTCTAATCTTCACTAGACAATTCAACCTGAAGTAACATTACTTTGTTTCTAGCTCACTTAAAATCTAACACTTTAACATACTTAAAATCCTATTCAATCAAACTACAAACTCCTACATCAAACACACTACTGCTAATAAAACTACTATGTACTCTAAATGAATATATGAGTAAATATATGTGGTAAATACTTGGTACTTTGCGAACTATTATCTAGGCCTCAAGAGCCTGAACCTATTAACTCAAGGATCCAGGCAACACACACCCCTTAGATGTATCGAAAGAAACCCATTTGTTAATCTCAGTAATGGCCCCTTGTCAAGACAAAATTCTCTCTGGGATCCTTAGAATGGCAGAGTTGGAAGGAACCTCGGTTGTCCAACCCACTTCTTGGATGGAGGATCACAACAGCTACAGCAAACACGACAGATCATGGCTGTACTGCCACTTTCTGAAAACCGCCAGTGATGAAGAGTCTACAGCGAGGCAGACAGTTATTACTGTTCGGACGTTTATCCTGATAGTTTACCAAAATCTACCTTCTGTAATTTGAGCCCAATTACTTCTGCTCCTGCCCTTTGTAGCAATGAAGAACAGTTCCTTGCTGTCTTCTTTGTGGCCGCTTTTTGGATATCTGTAAATGACTGTTGCGTCTCCCTTTAGCTTTCTCTGTGCTAGGCTAAACCTACCCAGTTCCTTCAACCTTCCCCCTTAAAACTTGGTTTCCCAACACTGTTATCATCTTTGTTGCCCTCCACTGAACCCCTTCCTCTTTGTCTATGTGCTTAACTTCAACAGTCCTTATCTCTCCTGCTGCTGCTGGGCTTCTGGAAATTTCCAGTGAAGCAGCATTAAAGCAGCGGAGACCTTTCCACTTCCAAAAGAGATCATCAAAAGGTTGAGAGTTCATAGCTTCATACTGCTAGAATAGGGGTTCTCAACCTTTTTTCATTTGTGGACCCCTAAACATTTTCTATGGAGGCAGAAACCCCCAGCCCCCCAGATCCCCTTCCCTGCAACCTCCTTAGAGTCTCCCAGATCTAGTCCTCATATCCCTCTTATCTCTATACCCCCAGAGCTCCTGCTGAGGAGCTAGGTTCTGCAGTGGTCCCAGCTGAAGCAGCCCTTGCCCCCCTGGACACACACACCGCTCAACGGAGAGGCCTTTGAAACTTAGATGCTTCCACGGAGCAGCAGCTGCAGCTTGGATGAGGATCCCTTCTCGAACCTCAGCCTCACACTCAACTCCACACAGCGGCTGCTGTTCCCACCAATAAGTAATGAGTAGGTCTAAGATTTTGTATTAGGAATGGGCAGGGGGGGCGGCGAGACCGGGGTGGAGGAAGAGATCCAGGGTGGGGACTGCCCGCCGACCCCGCCGATAACCCACCTAGTTCGCCGCCACCCAGTACAACCCCCGACGCTAGTCCCCGACGACGGGAAAGCCCCGCAGAGGATCCACTCCCGAAACTGGAAGTGGAGGAACAAGCGGAGAAGGGAATCCCCGTGGCTCCAGAGAGGGAAGGGGTGGGGCCAGCAGCAGGGCGACGCCGCTCTGCACGTTTGCAGGCGCAGCAGGGGCGGGGCTAGGAGAACTTAAGGCCGGCGGCCACAAGGGCTCAGAGCCGGCGATCAGTCTGACTGTGAAGCTGGCCCCCGAGCGTGGTGCAAGAGTTGTGTGTAGGCTAACCCTGTTCTGAGAGTCTGTGGTCGTGGTGAGTGTGCGAAGAGTGCGAGAGAGAGAGTGAGTGAGGTGAGTGCTTGGAGATTGTGTTGTCATTTCGTTGGTATCGTGTTGTTGTTGTGTTATTGTTGGTGGCACAGGTGCTATCCCCCGAGGGACCCCCTGCGCTTCTCCTCCAGGCGTGGTGATAGTTCCCTTCCCCTCCTGTTCCCCTGGCCTAAGTCCCTTTTTTCCCTTCCTCCACTGTGCATCACGAGGTTCCTACAAGGGGCACTGTCTCTTGGGAGGTGTGGTGTGTGGGTGTGCAAGAGTGTGGGCAGGGACCTTGTCCCCCCGTGGAGTGCGGAGGGGGCACGCTCACATTCTCCGCTGATCCCGTTCCCTATGATGACACGGCCTCGCTTCTCACGGAGCTAATTGGGCCACCTAATACCCTGAGGGAACTCTTTAGTCGCGGAACTGTGAACGCCTCCGTCCCATTGGAGTCCCCAAACTATGAGGTGTGCGTGTGGAGTGTCAGGTCTGTGGGCTCCCCTATCCCTTACCCCTTCGAAACCCTCACATTTTGTCCCCGTGGTCATGGGGGTTGTGTGTTACTGTTTAGCAATTTTTGCCCCCCTCCATGGGTGTTTTTACACACACATTTCTCCTGGATGTTGGCTGCTACATCCTGAACTTTCTGTGTGTCTAAATCGCTCACCCAGATCTTAAACATCTGGATATTTGAACTTCTACATGAAACTTCTCCCAGAACATTTGTGTGTAAAAAGTTCTCCTGGTAAACAGCTTAGCTCCAGTCAGCTGTGGTCACTTGGTTTCCATGGCAGCCTGTCACATTTACAGCTGTGGCTACTTCAGGCTGCCTCAGGGCAGTGTTTGTGTGAAGAATGCATCCAGGAACTGCCACAGGGCAGTGTGTGTGAGAAAAATGAATCCGGAACTTACTTGTGGACTTGTAAACCCAGACGATTGATACAGCCGGAACTTTAACGTGTGTGTAAAAATGCCCCGTGTCTTTTATGACTTTCCCTTGACTGCCGTGACTTTCCTCTAAAGTCCAGTAAAACACATCTCCTCCTCACCCCAAAGAGCAGAGCTGCCAAGAAGAGTGTGTCTCCCTCCTGCCACAAACCCCTACCTTCCCACACTGCTGACCGGGTAACCCCGTACTGCCAACCAGAGTGTGAGCCCTGGAGGGAGCACACACAGAGAGAAAGAGGTGGTCCCTGCTCTCCATGAGGCAGACAGGCAGCAGCCGTTCCTTTCCCTGCCAGGCAGGCAGGCGGATGTCACTCACTTCAATGGGTCAGCTTCACTGCCCCCTGACTCTCCTGCAAACCCAATTTCCCTGGGGAGAGACCCAGCTTCAGATGGACACTTGCAGGGGAGCGAAGGGGAGCTGGAAGTGTGGGGGATCTCATCTGGGAACGGGACCTTGACTTTGATGTCTTTGTGCACCGAAATTTGTTTGATGATAGCTATTTGAAATTGAATCTACGGCAGGAAAATAGCAGAGAGTAGGTGTGACTTTGCTGAGTGCCTGTGGGGCTTTGCTGACAGTTTGGGAGGCAGCATTTCCCACATGCAACTACTCAAGCTTCCGACTAGACCAGGATGTTTTGATTGTGAGCTGGCTGCAGTGGTTGTAAATTAGGGAAAGGGGAGGGGAGGGTTTCCCATTCCTCCTGCTCAGGGCTTACAATCTAATAATATATGTATGGGATTGGGGTCTGTGTCCTGCTACTACTAAAGGGCTGCAAGCTGCTAGGGGCGGCGGTCCTGGGAAATGACCAAAGAGCTCTGGCTTTTTGGTTTAATTAAGCCTTGGCTCTGGGTTTATTCTTTTTTTATGAGTATCTAACGTACCTATTGGCAGGGCCCCGATTCTTCCGTGGAATTTAAAAAAAAATTCCGCGGGACTCAGGGGCCAATTCTGTGCCTCGGCATGATTTACCATGCGGGGGGGGGGCTTGGATTGCCTCCTCCTGCCCCCGCACTGGTAAAACCTCAGGGCTTCCCCTCCCCAGCTGCCGGGGCTTGCCCTCCCCAGCTGCTGGGGCGTGCTTGACTCCCCCCCCAAAAAAAACTACAAAAGGAATTGCCTTACCAGGGACGGCAGCAGCAGCTGCTCCGTCCAGCACTCTCGTACTTCCTGCTCGTACTTCCTGGCCCCTCCCGACGGGGCCTCTCAGGGTGACGCAGCCGGATGACGTCATCCGGCTGCGTCACCCTGAGAGGCCCCGTCGGGAGGGGCCAGGAAGTACGAGCAGGAAGTACGAG
>QEPC01010034.1:6683129-6733445 GCA_003113815.1 Sphenodon punctatus | reverse complement strand
CCCCCAGGGATCGGGTCATACTTACCGGCAGCTGCGGGGATGCCGCAGCCGCTGGTGCTGAGGGGTGGGCTCGCCTCGGAGTCTTTTTTTAAACAAAAATCCAGGCTGGGCAGGGTGGGTGGGGGGTGTCCCCCCTTCCACCCGCGCAGCCTGGACTCGGGGAGGGTTTTTGTTTTTTTTACTTTTTTGGTGGGGCTTTAAGTTTTTTACATTGCAGCCATTTTTAAATGGCTGCAATGTAAAAGAATCCGGTACCCGGACCAGATTTACCGGGTCAAATCCGATAATGCCGGTACGCCCAGTACCGGCATTATCGGATACCGGATTTACCGGTTTTCCCGCCCCTACAAACTGAAAGCCAAGAAATTGGCATATCAATAATTTTTGTGGACAATGGACATGCTTGGAGGAAGCAATAAACCGGAAGGAGTGTGTTAAATTTTGGTCTTTGGAAACTAAAGGGACCATAGATAGACATCTTCCCTTGGAATCAAGTTTTTCAAGCTTGACTTGGCAGACATTCTTTTCCAGTATATTTAATAAAATCACAGATAACAGTCTAGACCCCTTAAACGGTCTGGCTATAAGTGCCTTCCCTTCTTGACATCCTGTTTCTAGTTCTGATATAAGATCCCTTATCTTGCAGTTAGTTGCCAAAAAAGCTCCTGGTGAGGATGGTATCCTGGGAGAATTATTTCGTGACCACATAGATTGGTGGACTCCCATTCTATGTAAGCTTTTTGGTTACATAAACTACTTTGGTGTAATTCCATCTGATTGGAAGCTGAGTATCATCATTCCTATCTTTAAAAAAGGTGACAGGAACTGTCCCTCTAATTATTGCCCAATAAGCTTGATCAATATTGTTGCCAAAGTTTACTCAAAATTTTTATTAGGAAAGCTTGAGGAATGGGCTGAAGTTAACTGTGGGCTTCTTTAGACATAACAAATATCAGGTGTCAAAACCCCTAAGCAAATGTTTGGCCGTTGTGTGTAAGCACCATAACAATCCCAACACTAATTTGTCCATCCGTCAAACACATTATGTGAACGTTATTGCATCACAAGGACAATTTGCATGTTCCGGCTGAACATGTGGTCAACGTTGTGTCTAATGATATTGTGTGGTGTGTTAGCAGGTACAACACGGGAACCAGGTGGCAACACTTGCATGTTGAGATTGGGTGGCGAGCAAAACACCAATTTGCCCCAAGATGGGCTGTGTGTCTAAGCAGCACCACATGGTAAACATAGGGCCAAACCGGTGTTCATATCAAGGTCAAAACATTCGTTCAGACACCTATTGACCTTTTGTCTAAAGATATTCAGTGTTTTTTCTGAAGAACAGGTGGGCTTTCACTATAGTTGATCTATGTTGGACCATTGTTTTGTGCTGACCCATTTAGTTAACAAATATGTTTATGTGAGGAACAGCAAGTTGTTTGCTGTATTTGTAGATATAAAGTCTGCTTTCGCTATGATCGAGATCGACAGAAATCTTCTTTCGGCAAAACTCACAGCCACCAATATTGATAGAAGGTTCTTAGTTCTTGTTCTACTCAGACACTCGTTTGAAAGTCATACTTACTCAAGATGGGCTTATGTCCGACTCTATCTCCACTTCTAATGGAGTAAAACATGGCTGTGAGCTCGCACCTTTTTTGTTTATTTTTTTTATTAATGATATAGTGCTGGAGAGCTTCAGGGAGATACATACTATCCGCCTCATATTTGGGGGAGGCAGTTATCCCTATGTCTATATGCTGATGACACGGTTTTATTGTCCAACGCTAAATCTGGCATGAGGTGACTACTGCAGGACTTAAGTTTATATTACAGAAATAATCATCTCCTAGTGAATTACGAGAAAACTAAGATCATGCTCTTTGCAAAAAGGCCCTCTATGCTTAAGTGGACCCTAGATTCAGTTTGTATTGAGCAGGTAAAACCTATAGATATTTGAGACTTATTTTTTCCTCCTCTAGTAGCTGGCAGGAACACTGAAATATGACCAAGCTAAGGACGGCCCAGACACCTCACTCTCTGTACTCTGGAGCGGCCTCTGCAGTCCGCTGGGGACGTCCTTCTTGAGGTTTCCCACGTGGCCCGGGAGGACACTATGGAGAGGGCATTCTCAGTGGCCGCACCTAGGCTGTGGAACTCCCTCCCGGTGGAAGTCCAGGTGACCCCGGATCTCCCCTCCTTCCATCATATGCGTAAAACCTGGCTGTTCTGCCTGGCTTCTGGCAAGGGAGATGGGGTGTAGGGTGGGATGGGGGAGGGACAACAAACCAAACAAAGTTTGGTTTGTGCCTTCCCTTTTATGGTATGTTATGGTTTTATTGTCTTTATGTGTTTTAATAATGTAAGCTGCCCCGGGCTTCTTGGAGCAGGAGGGGTGGGGCATTAAATAAATAAATAAATAAATGTTCTGGAGGACAGTGGGAGGAAGAACGGTAAAACCAGTCTTAAAACTACTTGAACAAAAGTTCTCCCCACACGTTTCTTATGGTGCAGAAATCTGGGACCACCTGACCCTAGTAGACTTGGAGTCCATCTAGAGCAAGGTCCTTAGATCTATTTTGGGTTTCCCAAAAAGTACAACTTCGTGTATGATTAGAACTGAGACCAGTGTTCTCCCCTTATTATTATTATAAGCATTTATATAGCGCCAGTGATGTACCTGGCGCTTTACAAATTCATGCCTGATGACCGGTTACCACGTCTCTGCTGGGCTGAAAAATCTGACTGTGATTCTAGCAGCTCATGGAGAAATCTGCTGAGTAAATTGCTTTGACTGGCTGATCTTTCTTTTGAATTTTGTTGCGATCTTAGCAGGGATAGAGCCATAGTTGTATTCAAAACCCAACTGAGAGACATATATATGCAAACTGATTTGACTGGCATTTCATCATCCCAAGTTGTCCCCTGGTATTGCAAAATCAAGATGCAACACCAGTATGAAGAAAACCTTACGGTTCAAAGTAATTTCACAATACGCAGAGCACTGACCTTATTGAGATTCCAATTGATGCCTTCATCAGTAGTGAAGGGAAGGTACAATGGAACCCCATGTGAACTGAGGCTCTGCTCTTCTGAATTTCGTCAAGTGGAAGATCTGCCGCATTATCTATTTGCCTGCCCTTTCTCAACAGAAAAACATCATAATATTATGCTCCTCTTATAGGAAAAATGCACTGGGATATGCATTAAAGGCTATCCTATTTGTTGGCAAACCCCTGTAACCATTTACTGAAGGTGGCTAATCTAGCTCACGTCTTGACAACTCGGAAGCGTACTGCTGTATCCAAGCGTAACAATTTATTTTTATGACCCATTTAAATTTTAGTGTATATTATATTATATGTTTTTGCTGCTTATATTTATTGGTTAATTTTGTACTTATTTCCTTTTATATTTTTATATTTGGCTGACTTTTATTCCTACTTCATTTTATTTTGTACATTGTTACAACCAATGGTTATGACAAATAAAATTTGAACTGAACTGAATAATATATGTCATGAAATGTTGAATAAAACTAAAATGGAACTATTATTTACCCATGACTTTTCTGTGACTTTTTATCATTTCTACCATGACCTAGGATAATTTCAGACATGACAGGCCTTTTGGCCCACCACGGTGAACCCTGGACCGGGATCCGACTGGTCGTCCTTTAGATGTGCTCGCCTGATCGCAGAGGGAAATTGGGGAGGGGCCAGGGCTTTGCAGTGCGATGTGCGTCGCTCAGCCCTGCCCCCCCCCGCGCGCTCCACCGGCTACCCACCCTCAGGGAGACAGGCAGGCGCAGTGGCCGATCCCATACTGCGGTCTGGACCACTGTTAGGAATGGGGCGAGGTAACAGACATTACTTTTGCCCCATTCCAGATCGTGGTTCAGCTAACCACAATTCTGGAGGTGAACCCCGCCAGGAATTCATCACGGTGATCATCTGGTGGGGCTCAAACAGATGTTCACGTGATCGCAGCCACCACCCTGAATCCACTGTGATTCAGGGTGGTTGACTGTGATCCGGTAACGTCTGAACCCTTGCTCGAACATTCCGCTCCTCTTCCATCCCCTCCCTCACCCTCCCACGCCTCCCCTGCTTCCCCAACTGCCTTAGTCCCTTCTCCCTCGCTGCCCCACAAGCCTGGAACTCTCTCCCTGCCCACATTCGCCTTGCCCCCTCCCTTTGTACCTTCAAATCCCTCCTCAAAACCCACCTCTTCCGCTCTTCCCTTCCTAACTCCTGCTAAGCATCCTCACCCAGTTTTATCCCCCACCTGTTATCTGCAAACTCCTAACTTACTGAAACCAAGCCAAGAACATGTACCTGAGCTCTCGCATCCTCATGAATGTTACATCCCTTGTCTCTCCCTCTGTTCCCCCTTCCCTCTCTCCCCTCCCCCCATCTTTAGATTGTAAGCTCTCGGACAGGGACCGTGTCTATCTTATTCTTTGTAAAACACTGGGTACATCACTGGCACTGTATAAATGCTAATAATACTGCTAATAATAATAATGCTAATAATGCTAATGCATATAAAATAATAAATTAAATAATAATAATCAAAATAATAATAATAAATTACCTCTAGTCATGACTTTTTAAAAAAAAATACCGTGACAGAATCTTAGCCCGAGTCATGAGATCATGACTTCAATGAGGAGGGAGTGTGAAAGTGGACAGTGCCACTGGCAGCATCTCAAATACTGGTACTGTGCTGTGGGGAGGTGGTGTGGTGGAGAACCTGTGGAGAAGACTCCCAGCCATGGAAGCCATGGCAATGACTGGGAGGGAGAAAGGCGAATCAGTATGCTGATGACACTCAGCTCTACTTCTCTTTTTCCATCGACCCAGGCCATGCAGTCTCCTTATTTTCCCAGTGCCTGTCGGCTGTGGGGGCTTGGATGAGGTTGAGTCATCTGCAGCTGAATCCTGACAAGACGGAGGTGATGTTGGTGGGTGAGGGCCTGGGGGGGCCTGGGAATGGCTGAGTCTCTGCTTGTAGGGGGAGTTCACCCTCCCATGGTCTCTCAAGTGCAGAGTCTGGGTGTGCTCCTCAATTCATGGCTCAGCCTGGAATCTCAGGTTGTGGCCATGGCGGGGAGTGTGTTTTGTTAGTTACATCTTGTCCATTGGCTTCAGCCATAACTCTCAGACTCTGACCTTGTCACTGTCATCCATGCCTTCATCACCTCGAGGCTGGATTATTGCAATGCGCTCCACATGGGCTGTCCAAGAAGCTGGTCCAGAGGCTACAGCTGGTGCAGAATGCCACAGCCTGTCTCCTTACTGGGGCGGGCCTCAGGGAGCACATGACACCTGTGCTCCGGCCTCTGCACAGGCTGCCTATAAAGCACCAGGCTAAGTTAAAGCCCTTCACAGCCTGGGCCCTTCTTATCTGCGGGACTGCCTCACTCTCCATGTGCCCATGTGACCCTTGAGATCATCCGTGGGGGCCTTTTTGGAGGTTCCCCAGACGAGATGGGTGGCCACTGATGTGAGATCTTTTTCCGTGGCAGTCCCCGTGCTGTGGAACTCGCTCCCAGAGGAGGCTCGGTTGGCCCCCACCGTCCTGTCATTTTGTCATTTGCGTAATACCTGGCTGTTCCGCCAGACTTTTGGCGAGGGGGGGTGGGGGTAGGGTGGGTGGTTTGGGGGAGTTGTTGTGTCTTTTTTATGTATATGGGATTTTTAACTGTGAATTGTTTTAATGCTTGAATTGTTGTTTGCTGCCCCGAGCTGCCCTGTGGGCTGGAGAGGCGGGATAGAAATATTTTATAAATAAATAAATAAATACCCCAAGGTTCAGTTCCATCTGTCCCCAAACCCCCTAGATGTGCTCAGACCACACATTGAGGACCACTGTGCTAGAAGGTCCTTACCCCCTGACCCCCATTCCAAGGCAGTACGCCCTCTACCTACAACACCACAGACAGCTGCTTCTCCAGATGTTTTTTTTAAATCCTTCAATGAAGGACATTCCACCTCCTCCTTAGGCAACTTATTCCATGGCCAAACCATTCTTACAGTTCGGTAGGTTTTCCTTACTGCAATTTAGCCCATTCTCTCTAGTTCTGTATTCTGTGACAATGGAAAACCACGTATCGGGAATGTACTGTTGAAAGTGGGGGCAGCGGGATTTTGTTAAATGACACTGTAGAGCTGAAGAAAGTATCTGCTACTAGCAGGTAGCTGGCTGGATATTGCAGCATGCTCAGTATCCGGTCAGGTACCCAGTTTGGTATCCGCCAGCTAACTGGTTAATCACTAAATTACTAAATTACCATTTTTTGCATTACTGTTCAATTACTATTTGACTTTTTTGTTGTTTTTACTCCCTCTATCTGGACTGGTTTGGTTATGTAGTAATGATGCAATAAACGATATTTTGGTAAATGGTAAATGGCTGGGGTGTGCATCATAATGTTTTTTATTAGTTACAAAAATGGATGGAGTCCCATTTGTGTTCATAACTAATGTTACAAAAAATGGAGGAATAAGCAATCAATTATCAATTTGCTTTCATCTGTTTTTGTTTAAAATAATAAAAAATAAAAATACAATAATAAAGAAAAACTGAGCATGCACAAATAGCTGCCTGGGGCCGTTCGGAGCATGTGGACGTTTTCCAAAATGGCGCTAAGGGTATGCATGTGCAAAATGGCCCCAGCAGCCATTACACATGCACTGTAATTTTTTTAAGTTTTTAAATTAAAAATTAAAACACTGTCCATGCGCAAATGGCCATCAGACCATTCTGTGCATGTGACCCTTTTGAAAATGGTACTGATGCTGCCAGCACCATTTTGGAAATATACTGCGCATGCTCAGAATGGCCCGGTGACTGTTTTGCGAATGCACAGTATTTTTGTTTTCCAATTTTTTAGTTTAAAAAATGAGGCAGGGGGAATGGAAATAGTAGGATTGTTTACGAAAAGCCATGAAAATGAAGTGTTTTTTGTAAACTTGTCTTCTGCACACTCCTAGTGAATGGTAGAATCTGGTATTCAAGTTTGGTGGTTAACCTTCACGGTTATGGGATAGTAACCAAATAACCATCAAGGTATCAAGAATACTGGAAATTAACCGTGGGCATTTTTTGGTATCCATTTCAGCTGGACTCCAGTGTAAAGTTTGCTGAAATTTCCAATATTATCTATTTTTCTTTCCTCTATGCAGAAGTATATAGCAGGAGGGCTTGGGGGTTGCACTACAAGTGCATTGATTTCCTTTCCTTTAATGTTTTATTTTTCGTAAACTTCTAACCATGTTATTTTATTTTATTTTATTTATTTATTTTTAAATGAAACTCAAATGGAGGTAGATAATGTAGAATTTAAAGATTTTTCACAGCTTTTGGAAACCTGTTAAAATGTAATGTCCTTCAAAGGAGGTGTGTGTGTGTGTGTGTGTGTGACTGTGTGTGTGTATGCACACACACACACACACACACACACCCCACTGGGCATTTTTACACACCCCTTAAAGTTCTGGATGTTTCAGTCTTCTGGGTTTACAAGACCACAAAAAATTTCTGGATGCATTTTTCACACACACACACACACACACACACACACACACACACACACACACACACACACACACACNCTTCACACACTGCCCTGAGGCAGCCTAAAGTAGCCACAGCTGTAGACGTGAGAGGCTGCTATGGAAACCAGGTGACCACAGCTGCCTGGAGCAAAGCAATTTACCAGGAGAACCTTTTACACACAAAAGTTCTCAGAAAAGTTCTATGCAGAAGTTCAACGGTCCGGATGTTTAAGATTTGGGTGAGTGATTAGGCTGCATTCTCACCTGCGGTGGCAGTGGCGGCAGTGGGAGGGGTGAGGGAGACATGGTAGTGCGGAGGAGCCGGCAGCCGGGAAAAGAGCCAGTGCAAATGGGGATCTGCCACGGCTTCCCCCGCGCATGTCAGGGCAGGATTTTGTGTGAGAGAAGCCGTGGCAGATCCCCATTTGCACCAGCTCTTTTCCTAGCTGCCGGCTCCTCCACGCTGCCGCATCTCCCTTGCCCCTCCCACTGTTGTCACCACCACCGCAGATGAAAATGCAGCTGTAGAAACACAGAAAGTTCAGGATGTAACAGCAAACATGCAGGAGAAATGTGTGTCTCTAAAAACACCCCATGTGATATATATCAGAGCTGCGACTCGGTTTTCAAATTTATTTGGAATGTACGGATCACGGCACTTGGTTCGAAATTGCCGAGTTCCGAGGTTCCAGGGAATAGGTCCAGTACTCAGTGCACTCAGTTTCACTCGATCAAGTGTTTCTCTGCCCTACTGCAGCTGTGCATTTTGCCAGGCATCAGGAGGTCTCAGGACCCCGACCTTACCTTCACTGCCTTATTTGGTAGGCATGGGGGTAATGGAAGGGGACAGGTGAGGGGTAGATGAGCACAGGAAAGTTTTTGATTGACTGCCAGGGACAAAGCATTTGGGCATTATTCACTTCTTTGGTGAGTCTGGTGACCTCATCCTGGCTGTGTGCTACACTGCTCTATGTAAGTATGACTCCTCATTTCCACACACAAAAATTTCAAGTGGGAGTGGGGGATGGCTGGCAATTCTAGGTGGGGGGTGGCTGGCAATTCTAGGGTTTACTACACCCTGCTTATTATATTTTAAAGTGGGTGCCTGGTCATACGGCTAAGGTTATTATATGCTCTCTTTCTGGAGGTTTGTGGAGCTGGCTGCTGGCAAGGCAGGGACCATGTACTCTGTGGCACTAGTAACACCGACCCACCACAGAGCTTGCATAGGGACATAGGGAAGGGGGGGGGGCAAATTTCTGGTTATGATTGGACCAGTATGGTAGACAATAAAGGCCACATGTCGCCTGGGGTGCCGATTCCCGTGATTCCGTGTTTCAAAGTTCTGAGTTCCAAGAATTTCTAAGTCCCACGGTCTGGTTTGGGGCGACCAAAATGGAGAAGCAGATTCTCTTGCTCCTGAGAGAGCTGTATGGACATATCTCCAGGCAACCACTTCTAGGAAGAGCCACAGTACAGGTGCCCAAGATCCTCATGTGGCTCCAGAACTGCCACTTCCCACCTCTGATATATAGTAACGGAATTCCATACTTCAAATCCAAAGTTACAGATCTCGTTCATTCAACCCCACACACCCCACACCCCCAAAACATGGGGGATCTCATGGAGAGCAGCCTATGTTGATTTCTGTTCTGAAACAAAAGGACTATAAATGATTGACTGAGCCTTTAGGAATAGATTTCTCTGCTCAGTGCACTGCTCACGGAAACTTCTCTTTATCTGGTCTTATCCTTCAGGATCCTATTTCACCCCTTATGGTTAAGCTCAACAAATCTTCCTGCAAATTCACAACTTCATGAATGTTTCCTTGTCTCTCCTTATGTTTCTTTCCCCTTTGTCTCTCCTCCCTTGTCCATCCTAGATTGCTTGCCCCTCAGGACAGAGACCTATTCCTCATCATGACTATTTAGCACAAGGCACATTGGTGGAATTATATAAGTAATAATAAAAATACTTTATGAAAATAAATACGTTTTGGTGAAGAGAAATGTGCAACTGAGTGTTTGTGGCCTGGTTGGAAAGACTTTCTGACAGATAAAGTCACTTCGTTACAAACAGCTGGCCACCTTGTGTATGAAGTGTGCAAGGCTTGTGCACTGCATGTGCAACGCTTGCACACACTGACCTTGCATAATGGGTAAAAGCAGACACGACAGTGAATTGCTGTGGCCCACTTTTTCACGCTTTGACCCACACCTCATCTGTATCTTATGTGCAGGAGCTGCTACATGTTGGCCCAGAATTGCCCCGGGCCGTGTCAGTGGCTAGGTTGGTCTCTGAGCTCTGTAAACCTCCCAAGTCACAGCCCGGGCTAAGGCCTCCCCAAACAGGCCATCACATCTGTTCCCAAGTTGGAAGACATGGCCCAACTGCCATGGCTGGCTTCATTGGCCTCCATGGCTGCCCATCATGGTGGGGGGGCGAGGCACAGCACAGGGGTGGGGCTGGGCATCTGTAAGTTCAGCATGCTCCCCACCCTCCCTGGCACCCTGGTCATGGGCATGTGTGTTTGGCGCCCTGACCCAGTCTGGACTGTGTCTGCTGTGGCTTCTGGACCTGGCTCGGGTTGGGTTACTGCCGTGCCATCGGGGTTGGGTTACCGCCGCACCGGCCACAAGTGTGTGACCAAGGTGTGGACTGGGCCCTTTGTGTTTTCTGCAGTATGTAGGGGAGAATGCCATCACAACATAATGCAAACGTGGACTTTCCCCTGACAAAAGAGAAGAAGAAAAAAAAAGAAGCCGGTACCTAGTTACATTCAAGGAGATGGATATATATTTTATGCTGTGTGTTAAGAATATTTTACGCTGGAGATTTTAAACAGCATATTAAAATCACTGAAATCACTCATATCCATTGACTAGGCCATAATTGAGCTCTATAAAGATTACTGAAATACTACTACAAGTAAAAGAAGTAGTATAAATAAGAAGATAAAGTAAACCTTCTCTCCTCCCCACAACAAGATGCTGTCTTATGAGAGAAACTGAGTCTAGGACCAGCATCCTTTGGGTCTGGAAGGGGTGGCTAATTTCTCAGCACTACTGTTACGCTCTGTTTGGTTCCAAGCTTTTCCATATATGGCAGCAATGCTGGTTTGCCAAGACCCCCTATCACTCCAAATTGGTCCTCACCCCAGACTTGCCCCCTGCTGTGCAAACCTTCATAACTGGCTGCCTCCTGGATAAAGGCTCGCTGGCAGTGGCCAGACCATCTTGTTGTCCCATTCTTCCAGGGTTCTCATCCTGTGCACAGGAATTCTTCAGATATGGCTAGATAAGGTATTGGACTCAGACCTGGGTTCAAATCCCATGTTAGCCATGAGTACACTGGGTGGCCTTGGGCAAGTCACACAGGTCAGTTGCGCAGGCCTGTGTAGTGGGGGGTGGGGGAGTGCTACGCCAAGAGGCAAAGCTCCGCGCAGCATCGATATGCCAGCGGTGAGAATGCGCCAGATCCAGGAATGGCACAGCCGGTCACAGATTGTGCCAGAGTGAGTCAAAGATAACCAGGGGAAAGATAACCAGGAATGAGAAAGTGACACACCCCTGTGCAGGGCAACAGCACCACGTGGCAAAGAAGGTGACCTTTCCCAGGGGTGCCAGCATTGGGTACCCCTGGCCTTGGTGCCACAGGGAGCAACAGAGGTGGAGTGCCCACTGCCCCCTCCCCCTCCGCTGATGCACCCAGATGGAATGGTCACTGCAGTGAATTGGCAGTGGAATCCGTTGCTCCATGGGTGGGTAGTGGGTGGAGATGGGTGTTGTGCAGGATCATGCATGCACCTACACCCACCACAAGTGGTGTTTACACAGACGCCTCCAACCATCTCCACCGGTGGAGGTATCTCGTGTTAAAAGGGCCCATGTTGCAGGGTTGCAGTATTTCCCTGTACCATGTATAATAATATGTAGCACCCATTTTATCGGTGTTAGAGTGTCTGTGTAAAAAGGGCCATATTCACATCAAATATTTGTTTCACTTCCACTTGAGCACTAATGTTTTCCTATGGAACTTGACCAAAGACATACAAAACATCTGTGTTGAAGAAGGGAATTGAATATAACTGAAATAGGTACCTGCAAAAAACGGGTTTCCTCAACAAATGTTGCGTATCAAAATTAAGAGGACCACATTAGGTCCTGATCAGTACCTTATTGTGATATGATTTGGGTACCCAATGTCCCGGAATATCGACATCCGTTCATAGAATGTCGACTTCTGGTACCAAATTATCATATATATTTTTTGGTCAACTTACTGACTTCCAACACCAATTATTGTTTTTCCATCCTGGAAAGTCCACTTCTGGTTCTGGAAAGTCAACTTCCGGTCCAGGAAAATCAACGTCTGGCCCTGTTTTTTAAATTTCTGTCCTAGTTTTTCAGTTTTCTGACCCAATATACTGATCGGTAATCAGGAAACAAAAAAATCGATACCAGAAGTTACCGATTTTCCAAGTATCCAGGTACTTGATCAGTACCTGGGTAACCCAGCGAGTATCCAAGGGGGTACTCACAAATGCAGGTATTACCCGCAGGTACTAAACTTAGTGCCTGTTTCTGCTCTAGAATTGAAAAAGTGTTCTCCCAAGTCAGAGGCAAACCCTCGAACTACTACATCATCCTTCTACTCTACTGACCTGAGCTGCTGCCCATTCTATCATCTGAGATTCACTTCCTCTTTCAAATGAGGAGGCAATCTACTTCTCCAAATTATGCACATGTAAACCAATTAAACCATGTGTATATACATATACAAAAATAACAGATTTGTTACTCACCTTAAATCAAATGTCATACAGGGCCAGACAATTGAATACGCTAGCTAATCTGCTCCCACAATCCAATATATTTCATTTACAAGCCAATATATCACCCAATTTGTACCCAATCTGTTATGCACGTGAATCGATACAAATCATGAAAACACACATACATTACACACTGTGCATAATTGAATCTTGTCTTCCCCGGCTTCCCATTACAGTGCCACTGGCTGCTTAAAATAAATACCTTTTGTATTTTTTCCAAAGGCAGGTTAACACTAAGCAGTCCAGACCCACACAATGGTGTTTCTCTCTATGACAAAAAGTTAGCGATTTTTGGAGGAACCTTGTTAGGAACTGCAGAGACCTGGACTAAGTCTCAGGTACTGATTGGGCACCTGATGGAATTCTCAAAAATGTGGGCTTTACCTGCTAGGGGTGTGCATCAGGCACATAATTCGTGGTTTTGGGTAATTTCAGACATTACAAAATCGCTGCCCACCACAGTGAATCCCAGTGGTGGCAGCGAGCACGGTAACATCTGTTTTATCCCATCCAGATGTTCACCATGGTGAATTTCTGGCATGGATCAAAGCTAACCATGGTTCTGGACCTTAGACTGGCCTGAGGTCTAGAACTGTGGTTAGATTGGCCACAATCCAGGATGGGCCAAAAGTAACATCTGTTACCTTGGCCCATCATGGATCATGGTCCCGACCACGATACGGGATTGGGCGCAGTGACCACATTGGTCACTGCAGCCACCCATCCCCCTGACGGCAGGTGGCTCTGGGAGCACGGGAGGACGGGGCTGTTCAGCGAGACATCACGACATGCAGCCCTGCCCCCGCCGAGATTCCCCAGTATGATGGAGCCGGCACATCTAAAGGATGGCCGGCTTCATCACAGACCGGGATTTGAGAGAGATCCCGTTCGAGGATTCAGTGTGGTGGGCCAAATGGCCCATAACATCTGAAAATACCCAATGTTGTTTGTTTTTTTCATTTACAAACAAAAACTCCACTTGGGGGGATCTTATAAAAAAAAAATTCATTATCATTTTTCCAATTATTTTGTTTAATTTTATTTAAAATAATCATAAAGCATCACTGTGCATGTGGAAATGGCCACCAGGGCCATTCTGTGCATGTAGATCCCTTTTCCAAAATGGTGCCGGCAGCATCAGTGCCATTTTGGGAAAGGGTGTGCATGCGTAGAATGGCCCCAGTGGTCATTTTGCACTTGCACAGTGATTTTCTTTTAATTCTTATGTTTCATTTTTTGGCCATTTTTGTTACTTTTGCCATTCATTGTTGTACTTTAATTACTAAAACAAATGGGGTTTTGTTCATTTTACTAATTAAAAAATGAAAACGAATTGCGCACCTCTATTACTTAGACCAAGCCCTGCTCCCAAATGGACCAAAAATGGGTAGAGCATTTGCTACACATGGGTAAGTGTACAGTTTGTGAATGTACAGTGTAGCAGGGAGCAGTCCTGTGTGGATGTTGTCCCTTTAAGAAGGGGGCTGCATGCGTCAGCTGGAGGGTTGAGTATGCCACGGGGCATGGCAGAGCCAGCCCCTAGAGAAAGATCAGCCTGTAGGGAAAACAGGCTGATAACACCAGAGACAGAGTGGGAAGGACACTGGTCCTTTAAGACTGAAGAAGAGGAAGCCTGGCCACGCCCACTCTGCTGGATATAAGTGAAGGCAAGGCAGAGAAGAAGGCAGTCTCTGTCTGGGAGCCAAAGGAGCAGCATTTCCCTGGGAAAAGCCTGAAGGGGATCCTTTCCACTCTATGTTCTCCAGGGTGTTGAAGGCTGGAGAACCAGAGTGGACCCAGGCAAGTGGGGAAGGCTGTACCCAGGAGGGAGCCTCTTGCCTGGGGAAAGCTTACTGTGAGCCAGGGACTTTGAGGCCTGGGTCGTATGGACTTAGGGGCTTGATATTGTGGTGCTCCTCTGCCTGAGCGAGGCTGTGCTGGGCCTGCAGGGTGAAGGCAGATGAGCCAGCAGCCCCAGGGATTGTGAACACTATGTCTAATAAAGACTGTTGAGTGAAGTTGATAACCTCAGGACTGGGGAGCGTTGGGTCCTATAGGAGGGTACCCCCTTCCTTAGAGGGGGATTCAGCCAACTGAGGGCTGAACAGGCATGGCAGCAGGGTGTGCTAATTTCCCAGGGACACCCCAGCATCCTTGTGTGGCCCTAGAATCCCTACTACATACAGGACCCCATGTATTGTGCAACCCACAAAAGAAGTTGAAATGATCATGTGACTGTGAGACGCACTGGTGTCAAATACTTATCTGCATAGCCTGAAACACAAGGATCCATGGCCTGTGAAGGGCCCACGGCAATTCAAGAGGTGGCCCCCAACACATGGGGCCTCTGGAATAAGAACATATGCATAAAATACCGGTCCGCAGGACAAGATACCCTGGCCCCTGAAAGGCATGCTATGTTTATTCGAATATCAAAATGATTTCCGTTTTCTAATAGGAGAGCTCATGCATGTTAGACCTGAAAAAAATGCTTGCCCTTTTTTATATTATCAACCCGAACAACATTCTCATAACGACCGAACATCTGTTTTTTGCCATTTCATATAACTTGTTTGTTTTTTAAAAAAATCATTTCCATTTCTTTTCACCAGGAATAAAAATAAATAAACAATAAGCCATTGTTCCTGGTGGAAATCAACAGAAAGGAATGAAAGGAACAAAGCACCAGAAAGAGTGAAAAATGAGTGCTGCATCCAGTAGGGTTCACTTCTTGGTTTGTACTTGCAGGGTCGAATCGTCTGGATTCGATGGGTTTGGTTGAGTTTGAGGGTATTCATTTCAGCTCTAGTGAGACTCCATCAAACATTCCTATGTTACAAGGGCTCTCACACCATCATCCCACATGAGACCCCAGTTCCCTGGATCTGATCCTGAATTGGAGATGGTTCCATATAAGTTATAACATGTTTTCTGCGGAACCACCGGCCTTTGGTTTCCAATAACTGGAATTTCTACCTGCATCAGGAAACTGGGAACGTGTGTTGTTTTCCTTCCATATTTTATAACCAATCACTCCTTTTGCATACAATGGCCTGGGATAATTGAAACAAAATCCTGTCTTTTCTTGAGGATTTACCATGTGCTTCGAGATAACTAGTTAGCAAGATGGTCTCCTCTCGGAGGCTTTGTATGTTTTGGCATTTGGGGAACTGAGCTGTTATTATCTTGTGCTGTGTTTCAGTAAGCTGCACTCGTGTACACAGATTCTAACTACATGATAGACATTGTTACAGCATCTCTGACATTTACATCTTATTGAAGTTTTCCCTTAATTACAGCCTCTTACATTCAACCCCACTATGTTTATGGGTTACATTTAATAACATCTTCTGAAGTGGAAGATATCCAAAGTGACATTTGATGGGTTTTTACAAATGCTGCTGTTGTACTATATGTGAGTATCCTATTTGGGGTGCTGATGAGCAATCCTGGAGGCTGATGTTCTAAGCTTAAGGCTGAAAGAGATTATTTTCTTGCAAATTCCATCTCCATTGGATTCACTTGTTGTGAGCTGGTTCGGATGAAATGGATAATGCCCATGCTTCATTCCCCATTTGGGTGGAAATCCACATCGGCTCTTCTGGCTTGAAAAACTAGAACTGAAATGAGAATTTCGGACACCCAAAAATATCAGGTATGAATCGGTACCCGATTACGACACCATTCAGTAACTGGAAAATCTGTAAATCACTACTGGAAATTACTGATTTGTGGGGTATGCAGGTGTGGATCAGGTAGCGCATCGAATATCTGGCATGGTACACGAAAATGCAGGTATTGTCTGCGGGCACCAAATGACACACCCATTACAACTCTTTGACCTACCCTTGCTGTTCACCATGTGAAAAAATATATTTGTCCAGTTTGCGGATGCACAAAGATGTATTTTGGGTATTGCAAACACACACACACAAATGTAGTTTGACTATTACGTATGTGTTAGGAGGCAAAACTGTGGATAGGGTTAACCAAAGCAGTCATCAGAACAGATGTATGATGATTCAGCGTGTTGACAAATCCACCTCAGATTTCTGCAAACCATTCTGAAATTACAGATTATATCTGATGAATGAATCTGTTTATCCAGGTCTATCTCCCCTTGGAGAAAAGATACAAGGAAGGTACCATTCATGTAAACGTGATGTTTTATCTATCATTGAACAAATGAAATGTAAGGCACTGGCTCATAAGCAATCTTTGCAGGTTCAAAACTGTTGTAGGATCAGGTAATAATATAAATAGAGCCAGATTAGGTCAGACCAATGGTCCATCATGCCCGGGACCTGTCTCCAACAGTGGCCAACCTCAGTCACTTGGAAAATCGAGGGGGAGAACCAGAGTTTAGAGTCAGGGAAGAAGCTAGAGAGTCTAATTCAGGAATTGTATCAAACCAGGCAATCACAACAAGGGGAAGCCCTAGAACATGAAGTCCAGTTACAAGCCGGGAGGTGCAATGTCAGGATTAGAGCTGAAAAAGGTACCTGATTCATTACCCACAGGTAATACAAAGAATTTCTGGTACCGTTCCGGGGACCCGACAGACTACTTGAGTGCCACTTGACTACCTGATTACCTGAAGAATTGGGGATTTTTAATACCAATTTACTGATTATCAGTAAGTTGGTAAATAAGTTTGGGAAAATAGCAAAAAACGGGATAGAAACTCAAGAAATTGGGATAGAAACTCGAAAAATAAGTATTGGCAGTTGCTATTCCAGGACTGGAAGTTGGAAAAATAGGACATTGGGTAACCTATCAAACAGTACTCTGGTATTGATTAATGCCAGTTTGGATTAATTACCGGAAATTCAGCAGAGTTATCAATTTTTGCAAGTACACATTTCAGCACTGGTCAGACATTCCGTCCAAAGATGCTGGGACAAAGGGTTGGGGAAGGGCAGAAGGTAAAGAATAGATCTAGATCTATTCACATATTTGGATACGTCACAGAATATCCGAACAATCTTCCTCCAGGTATATATTATTCACACCTCCATTTCTTTGTTTAATTTGTTTTGGTGATTTTGATAATTTGATCATTTCAATATCCCTGTCATTTCATCTTGGTTATTTGGGGCTGAAATGAGAATTTAAATAATTCTCACAAGAAACCTCATGAGAAGGAGAACCAGGCGTGAGATCTCGTCGGATCTCGACACCTGGTTCGAGTTCTCACTGAGATTTCATTGGGGAGCAAACTGGCCCAGCTTTTCAAGAGGCTGCCCAGGCTGGCCTTGAGAGCTGGGATCCAGAGAGTCACAACTCTCCCGGCCAACACATCCCCTTGCAAAGCCCTCAAGCACGTGCCTGCTCAGTTTCAGCCTGAAATTCACCAGGCAGCCACTTGCGGCTTTGCAAGAGGCCGCACTAACTAGAGCTGAGTCGTCTGTTGCAAAGTCAGCTGTCCCATTCTCTGGCATGGGGACAGAGAGAACTCCCCCAGGAAGCACCAGTCAAAACCCTTTGAGAAGACCCTTTTCTACCTTTCCTACCCCAGAAGGAAATGAAAAAGAATTCCCACTCTCTCCCCCCATGCAGGCTTTGGAATGAGCTCTAGGGATGTGTGAACGTGGTTCAGACATTCGGTGTTCAGGCCGAACTTGGCCCGTTTGGACGGCCGAACCGAATGGCCAAACCGAACTCCCAAAGCCCCGAACAGATTGGGTGGGTTGGGCCCCGTTTGGGTGCATTCGGGCAGGAAAAACAGGGCTGGAAGGTCTCCGGGGGGGGGGGCAGCTGAGGAGCAGACTTGCTGGCATCAGGGGTGGAGAGGCTTGGACTAGCAGCTAGCCTGCTCAATTACCATCCCTCTTTTCCGCAGACCACTGGCTTCGCAGTCTGCGATTGGCCACGGGCTAGGCTGCATGGAGCCAATGGGGCTTGTGGTAAGGCGGGCGTAGCAAGTAACCAAAGTCATTGCCCTTACTCCCTTCAACTCCTTTTGAGCTAGTCACTGTTCCTGTCAGCAGGCGTTTTCAGAAGTCTCCCTCTCCCATCAGTTTGTGTACCTCCCAATCCATTGCCATCCTCCTCCTATTTCACCCATTTCCACCCATTTACCTCCGTAGTTTCATTTATTTAGATTAGATTAGATCGATTTAGGTGTTATTTCTAACCCCTCTGTGTGTTCTTTCTTCCTACCCTCCATTGAATCCTTCCCTCCTCCCTGTATATATTCCATCCCTGATTCCCTTCCCCTGTTTTTGGATTTATTTAGAGCAGCATTAGATTGATTTAGGTTTCATTTCAGTTTTGTATCCCTCCCTGTGTTCTTTGTTGTGAGCTGTCTGTGACCCCACCCCCCTCCTCCCCATCCCTGTGGATAGATAGATAGATAGATAGATAGATAGATAGATAGATAGATAGATAGTAGTGATTCAGTTTTGATATTTTATAGTGTGTTTGTAGGACTAGGCCTTTGTAGATATTAGATAATATTCCATTTAGTTTCATAGGTTTTAGAATAGTTAATAGCAGTTAGAGTCAGTGTAGATATATATAATATCAGATTACCAATTTGAATAAATAAATAAATAAATAAATAAATAAAATCTACCTGTGCATTCTTTGGGTGGAAGAAATGGAGAAGGGATGCAGGGGAGGCCAGTCTGCTGCCTATAAGGTGGGCAATGGGGCACATGGCAGAGACCGTGCCAGCGGAGTAGCAGCAGGAATCAGCAGCAGACTGAGCCCATCACCATGCCCCAAACTGCACAGGAATTATTTTGGTAGTGTGGCTTCAGAGGCTCCCAGCAGTGGTACTAGGGATGTGGTTCAGCATCACCTCCTGCCAGCGTTGTGCACTGCCACGCAGGACACTGGAAGTTTAAGTGCAGACTCCAGCAGCCTGTGGCTGTCTCTGCTGCAGCTGCAGCTGCAGGTGCTTTGGGGTCGGATGTTCCTCAAGGGCCACCAATGTCTCCGACCCCTATTACTGAGGTGATCCCCAGCAGTCCAGGGCTGGTGGATTCCACCCTGGCTACTAGAGGCAGGGCTCGATCCCTGGGCAATGACATCAGGGAGAGGAGCAGCAGTAGCAACAGGAGCAGCAGCAGCAGCAGCAGCTATAGGGGGTACAGGGAGAGTGGCAGCAGCATGGTGGGCAGTCGATCAGCCTCAGGGTCCCACTACTCCCCTTCACGGGGGGACATATCTCAGATTAGGGCCAATGAGGCAGACATTAGTCCTGCGGAGGAGATGTCTGATGCTGAGGCGATGGCTGTCCCTCCGAGAGCTGTGTCGCCACCATGTTCTGCCCCTCCCAGATGCGCTGTCAGAGGTGCATCACCTAGTGTGGACCAGAAGGCAGGAGGGGGCAAAAAATCCTCCATCTGGGTGCATTTTAAGTTGGTGCGGGTGGATGATCCCATGGAGGTGCAGTGCACTTTGTGCCAGAAGGTGGTGAAGCATGGGCAGGCGCTCAACAACCTTGGCACAACTGCCATGGTGAGGCACCTGAAGGGATGCCACAGCGCTGTGCTGCTAAGCGGGCAGACAAGGGCAGTGGACGCCAGCGGGTTACCGACTGCAGTGGCCAGTCATCCACCTCCATCAGTGGGCAAGCGTTCTACTCTAACAGCTGCCTCTAGCAGCAGGAGTGGTATCGCTGCTAGGGGGGAGCAGCAGCAGCAGCAGCAGCGTCAGTGCACCATGAAGGAGCTGGGGTGGGGGCAGCTGCCAAATCCATCAGCAGCTGCAGGACGTGGAGGGCAGCATGGTTTTAAAGCCACGCGCCTGTTGGGGGAAATGATAGCACTGGATGGGCAGCCCTTCTCGGTGCTCGGGGACATGGGGTTTAGGGGCCTGATTAGGTTCCTGGTCCCGCAGTTTAAACTGCCTTGGCGCACCACCCTGAGTTGGCAGGTGGCGCCAGCCCTGTACCGGGCTTTAAAGGAGCGGGTGAGGGAGCAGCTGGCAATGGCTGGGGGTGCCACCGTCCACTTCACCACAGACCTCTGGTCGAGCAGGAATGTGCTGCACACCTACCTGGCAGTGACGCACTGGTGGCAGGCCCCAGAGACAGCATTTAGCAGTGAAAGGAGGGGTCCTGAAGCAGGGTATAGGTGGGCCCTGCTTCAGGCAGAAGTAACCACACCGCTCAGAACATCAAGGCAGCCCTGACCACCATGGTGAGGGAGTGGGTCACGCCAGGTGCACTCTTCACCAAGGGGTACGTGGTGACGGACAATGTGGCCAACATATTGAGGGCAGTCTGAGAGGGGGCTTCACCAGCATCCCTTGTACTGCACACACCCTTCACCTGGTGGTCAGGGATGCTCCAGGTTTGAGGGAGAAGGGGATTGGGGCAGGCACCCTTAGCTCCCTGATCGAGCAGGGGAGGAAACTGGCAGCTTTCTTTAACCGGAGCGTGAAGAGCAGCAACCTCCTCTGGGCGAAGCAGGCAGAGCAAGGCTCCCCAGTGCACCAGCTGGTCCAGGATGTGTCCACACGGTGGAATTCTACATTCCTGATGCTTGAGCGGCTTCTTGAGCAGGAAGTCGCCTTGCATCAGGTTCAACTGGTGATGGACAGCGGGGCACCTCCAGGGTACGATGGGGTGGAATGGGAGATCCTGGCTAACATGGTCTTCGCACTCAAACTGCTCCTGGCCATGACGGAGACCATCAGCTCCTCTGCTGCCACCATCAGCCAGGTGACTCCTCTGGTCCAGAGTCTCCTCAGGAGGTTGTAGGAGATTCTCCAGGGGCAGGATTGTGGCCCTCAGGGCAAGAAGCTGGTGAATGAGGCGGTTGCCCTGGTGTGGCAGCTGAAGGCAGGGCTGACGGCGTGGTTCAATGAACTCCTGCAGAGGGAGGAATAAGTTTTGGCAACCATGCTGGACCCCAGGGTCAAGGGTAGCGTGGCATGCCAGACTGCACTCTATGGGCCCTGAGAGAGTGACCTCCTGGAGAGGGTCTGGCAGGCAGAGAGGGCTCTGGAGTGTGTGCGGCAGCAGCAAGATACCCTGGGGATGGTGGGAGTGGGAGCAGCCACCCCTTTCAGCCAGCAGGGTCTATCCCTGTCCCTAGCCCTAGCAGTAGCAGCACTACCAGCTGGCTGAGCAGTAGCAGCACCACTATTGTGAGCAGCAGCAGCTCGTATGTGCAGGGCATTCTGGCGAGCATGGGCTCGTGCACAGCAGGTTACGCAGCGTGGCTAAGGGCCGTGGTGGAGGGAGGTGGTGCCAAAGGACAATTACGTGAGGGAGTACGACAGCGCCTCAGCAGCAGTGGAGAGCTACCTGGAGGAGGAGCCATGCATCCATCCCAGCAGCGATCCCTTGGCCTACTGGGCCAGCAAGGCCAACATGTGACTGGTCCTGTCCAAAGTGGCCAAGGGTCTGTTGTCCTGCCCACCAACGAGTGTCCCCAGAGAGTGGGTGTTCTCCATGGTGGGGGACATTTGCTTGCCACACCGCCTGAGACTGGGGGCCAAGTTGGTGGAGTAGTTGTTTTTTATAAAGGTCAACCTTCCACTGCTGGAATTCCCCGAGCTGCCCCTGGACATGGATTGATGGTGCAGTGGCACACGCCATCCATTGCCAGACGCGGTCTTAGGACGGGGCTCCTCCTCAATCTGGGCTGCTGCTGCTGAGGTGCTGCCCCTCCCTCCCAATGTCCGGCGCTCACCCTGCCTCTCTCCCTCACTAGACAGACTCGGCTGGCTTATCTGACTGACCTCATGACGCAGGTGACATTGGGAAGCTGTAAGCCTTCCAGTCAGCCTCTGGCTAGACAATCTCAGCCCACCTATCTGACTGTCTCTTTCTCACTCTGCACAATCTTTGCCAGCCTATCTGAGTGCCCTGACAAGGTCCCAGACTGCCTTCCCTACTGCCTCTCATGCCACACTGCCTGTCTGCCCACCTGCCCAGGTTGCCAAGATCAAACCCTACCTTAGCCAGCCTTCTGATTCTCATGCCATATTGCCTGTCTGCCCACCCATTCACCCAGGTGGCCAAGATCAAAGACTTCCTCAGTCTGCCTTGCCATGCTCATGCCACGCTACCTGTCTGCCTGCCTGCCTGCCCAGGTGGCCAAGATCAAATCCTGCCTCAGTCTGCCTTCCGATGCTCATGCCATGCTGCCTGTCTGCCCGCCCATCCGCCCAGGTGGCCAAGATCAAAGGCTGCCTTCTGCTCATGCTACAACACCTCTCTTCCCACCTGCCCACCCACCCAGGTGGCCTAGATCAAATACTGCCTCAATCTGCCTTCCGATGCTCATGCCACGCTGCCTGTCTGCCCACCCACCCAGGTGGCCAAGATCAAAGCCTGACTTCTGCTCATGCCACGATGCCTGTCTTCCCACCTGCCCACCCGCCCAGGTGGCCAAGTTAAAAGCTTGCCTCAATCTGCCTTCCAATGCTCATGCCACGCTGCCTGTCTGTCTGCTCGCCCAGGTTGCCAAGCTCGAACCCTGCCTCAGTCTGCATTCTTCTCATGCCAAAGTGCCTGTCTGCATGCCCTGTGGGCAAAGCTGAAGNATGCCAAAGTGCCTGTCTGCATGCCCTGTGGGCAAAGCTGAAGACCTGCCCCAGCCTGCCTACCTCTCATGCCAAGGTACCTGTCTGCCTGCCCTGGCAATCCTGCGTGATGTGCCCCACTGGCCTGGTAATACTGCTGCTTCTGTCTGCTGGTCGATGGGTGATCTACCCTGGCAAATCCAAATGTGCCCACGCAATCCTGCTGCTGCCATCTGCTGCTGTATGGGAGCTCTTCCCTTGCAAATCCTACCAACCTGGCTCAATGGGTGCTGCACACAGGGAAATCCTGCTCCTGCCATCTCTGGTGTTCCATGCGTTCTGTGCCCAGTCAATCCAATGTCTGCTGCTGTTGCCAATGCTGCCTCTGCTGTCTGTGCCATGGTTTCTGTGCCCTGGCAATCCAATATCAGCTGCTGCTGCCAATGCTACCTCTGCTGTTTGTGCCCCAGTTTCTGGTCCCCGTCAATTCAATGTCTTCTGCAGCTTCCAATGCTGCCTTTGCTGTCTGTGCCATGGGTTCTGTGCCCCGGCAATCCAGTGTCCACTGCTGCTACCAATGCTGCCTCTGCTGTCTGAGCCATGGTTTCTGTACCCTGGCAATCCAATGTTGGCTTCTGCTGTCTCTGCTGTCTGTGGCACGGGTTCTGTGCCCAGGTAATCCAATGTCCAATTCTGCTGCCTCTGCTGTCTCTGTTGTCTGTGCCATGGGTTCTGTGCCCCGGCAATCCAATGTCTGCTGCTTCTGCCAATGCTGTCTTTGCTATCTGTGCCATGGGTTCTGTGCCCCGGCAACCCAATGTCCATTTCTGCTTCCTCTGCTGTCTCCTGCCATGGGTTTTGTGCCCTGGCAATCTGATGTCTGCTACTGGGTGACCACTTAATTCACCACTGGGCAAGGCTTGACCAAATGGCAGAATAGCTTGTTGAGATCTGGAGAGTATGATGCAAGCTTGCAATGCCTGGCCAAATAGAGGTGCCAACCACCAAGCCCTGGCCAGACCTCTGCTCTGCTGATGCCAGCCAGCCTGCAATGCCCAGCTGAGCAGGGGTGTCAGCCACTCCAGTCCCAGGACCCACCATCAGGGTTCTGGGGCCGTCATTCCACTCACGGGGAGCTGTCATTCCATTTGTCTGCAAGTGCCCGACATCCAGGCCAGTCAGCTTGCAATGCCTGGCTGAGCACAGGTGCCAGCCACAGTTACTGTGCCCGGGCAATCCAATGGCTGCTGCTACTGCTGCTGCACATCAGTCATTTGCTTCGCACTCTTGTAGACAGGCATATCTCAGATGAGTGCGCCGGAAGGCAAGGCTTTCCCAATTTGAAATAGAGCTTCTTGAGCTCAGTAGAGTAGGATGCCAGTCTGCAATGTCCAACTAAGTAGGGCTGCCAGCCACCGAGCCCTGGCAGGGCCTCTGCTGCTGCTCCACCAATGCCATCCAGCCTACAATGCCCGGCCAAGAAGGGGTGCTGGCCACTCCAGCCCAAGGACCCACCATCAGGGTTCTGGGGCCATCATTCTGCTCATGGAGAGCTGTCTTTCCACTGCATCAAGAAACAGTCAGCCACTCCCACCCCAGGACCCACCGTCAGGGTTCTGAGGCCATCATGCCACTCACAGGGAGCCATCATTCCACTGCATCAAGAAACAGCCAGTCACTCCAGCCCCAGGACCCACCATCAGGGTTTTGGGCCATCATTCAACTCACGGGGAACTGTCATTCCACCTCTCCAAGAATCAGTAAGTCCAGCCCCAGCCCAACCCTCATGGTTCTGGGTCCTACATTATAGGCAGGGAAGGCTGTCCATCCACATCATCCAGAAGTTGCCACCCCTGTCCCAGGACCCACTGTCAGGATTCTGGGGCTGTCATTCTGCTCACGGGGAGCTGTCATTCCACTGCATCAAGAAACAGCCAGTCACTCCAGCCCCAGGCCCCCCGGTCAAAGTTCTGGGGCCTACGTTACAGGCAGGGAGGGCTGTCATTCCACCTCATCCAGAAACTGCCACTCCTGTCCCAGGACCCACCGTCAGGGTTCTGGGACCGTCATTCCACTCATGGGGATCTGTCATTCCACTTCATCAAGAATCAGCCAGTCTAGCCCCAGGACCCACCCTCGTGGTTCTGGGTCCTATATTACAGGCAGGGAGGGATGTTCATCCACATCATCCAGAAGCAATGGGGGTACTGCTGCTTCTCAGTCTGCTTCTGGTGTTGCTTCTGGTAGGGCTGGGGGCAGGAATAGACCCCGCTGGCTGAAAGGTGTTGCTGTTCCACTCTCAACAGCCTCACGGACATCCTGCTACTGCTGCTATGCAATATCCAGAGCCCTCTCTGCCATCCAGACCCTCTCCACCAGGTCAGCCTTCCAGTGGTGATAGAGCAGTGTCTGGTGTGCCATGCTGCCCTTGACCCTGGGGTCCAGCATGGTTTCTAGCACATATTCCTCCCACTGCAGGAGCTCATAAAACAATGCCTTCAGCCCTGCCTTCAGCTGCTGCACCAGGGCAACTGCCTCAGCCACCAGCTTCTTGCCCTGAGGGCCACAATCCTGCCTCTGGAGAATCTCATCCAGCCTCTTGAGGAGACTCAGGACCAGAGGGGTCATCTGGCTGATGGTGGCCGTGGAGGAGCAGGAAGGGTTTCAGGACAAAGACCATGTGAGCCAGGATCTCCCATTCCACCCCATCGTACCCTGGAGGTGCCCCACTGTCCATCACCAGTTGAACCTGATGCAAGGCAGCTTTCTGCTCGAGAAGCTGCTCGAGCATCAGGAACGTTGAATTCCACCGTGTGGACACATCCTGGACCAGCTGGTGCACTGGGGAGCCTTGCTCTGCCTGCTTCGCCTAGAGGAGGTCGCTGCCCTTCACTGTCCGGTTAAAGAAACCTGCCAGCTTCCTCCCCCACTCAATCAGGGAGCTAAGGGTGCCTGCCCCAGTCCCCTTCTCCCCCAAGCCCAGAGCATCCCTGACCACCAGGTGAAGGGTGTGTGCAGTGCAAGGGATGCTGGTGAAGCCCCCTCTCAGACTGCCCTCAATATGTTGGCCACATTGTCCATTACCACGTACCCCTTGGTGAAGAGTGCACCTGGCGTGACCCACTCCCTCACCATGGTGGTCAGGGCTGCCTTGATGTTCTGAGACATGTGGGGGTTGTCCATGACTTCTGCTTGAAGCAGGGCCCACTTATACCCTGCTTCGGGACCCCTCCTGCCACTCTCAAATGCTGGCTCCAGGTCCTGCCACAAGTGTGTCACTGCCAGGTAGGTGTGAAGCACATTTCTGCTCAACCACAGGTCTGTGGTGAAGTGGACAGTGGCACCCCCAGCCCCTGCCAGCTGCTCCCTCACCCGCTCCTTTAAATCCCTGTACAAGGCTAGCACCACCTGCCAACTCAGGGTGGTGCGTGAAGGCAGCTTAAACTGGGGGGGCAGGAACCCAATCAGATGCCTAAACCCCATGTCCCTGACCACTGAGAAGGACTGCCCATCGAGCACAATAATTTCCCCCAACATGCGAGTGGCTTTCAGTTGAAAGNTGTTGGCTTCTGCTGTCTCTGCTGTCTGTGGCACGGGTTCTGTGCCCAGGTAATCCAATGTCCAATTCTGCTGCCTCTGCTGTCTCTGTTGTCTGTGCCATGGGTTCTGTGCCCCGGCAATCCAATGTCTGCTGCTTCTGCCAATGCTGTCTTTGCTATCTGTGCCATGGGTTCTGTGCCCCGGCAACCCAATGTCCATTTCTGCTTCCTCTGCTGTCTCCTGCCATGGGTTTTGTGCCCTGGCAATCTGATGTCTGCTACTGGGTGACCACTTAATTCACCACTGGGCAAGGCTTGACCAAATGGCAGAATAGCTTGTTGAGATCTGGAGAGTATGATGCAAGCTTGCAATGCCTGGCCAAATAGAGGTGCCAACCACCAAGCCCTGGCCAGACCTCTGCTCTGCTGATGCCAGCCAGCCTGCAATGCCCAGCTGAGCAGGGGTGTCAGCCACTCCAGTCCCAGGACCCACCATCAGGGTTCTGGGGCCGTCATTCCACTCACGGGGAGCTGTCATTCCATTTGTCTGCAAGTGCCCGACATCCAGGCCAGTCAGCTTGCAATGCCTGGCTGAGCACAGGTGCCAGCCACAGTTACTGTGCCCGGGCAATCCAATGGCTGCTGCTACTGCTGCTGCACATCAGTCATTTGCTTCGCACTCTTGTAGACAGGCATATCTCAGATGAGTGCGCCGGAAGGCAAGGCTTTCCCAATTTGAAATAGAGCTTCTTGAGCTCAGTAGAGTAGGATGCCAGTCTGCAATGTCCAACTAAGTAGGGCTGCCAGCCACCGAGCCCTGGCAGGGCCTCTGCTGCTGCTCCACCAATGCCATCCAGCCTACAATGCCCGGCCAAGAAGGGGTGCTGGCCACTCCAGCCCAAGGACCCACCATCAGGGTTCTGGGGCCATCATTCTGCTCATGGAGAGCTGTCTTTCCACTGCATCAAGAAACAGTCAGCCACTCCCACCCCAGGACCCACCGTCAGGGTTCTGAGGCCATCATGCCACTCACAGGGAGCCATCATTCCACTGCATCAAGAAACAGCCAGTCACTCCAGCCCCAGGACCCACCATCAGGGTTTTGGGCCATCATTCAACTCACGGGGAACTGTCATTCCACCTCTCCAAGAATCAGTAAGTCCAGCCCCAGCCCAACCCTCATGGTTCTGGGTCCTACATTATAGGCAGGGAAGGCTGTCCATCCACATCATCCAGAAGTTGCCACCCCTGTCCCAGGACCCACTGTCAGGATTCTGGGGCTGTCATTCTGCTCACGGGGAGCTGTCATTCCACTGCATCAAGAAACAGCCAGTCACTCCAGCCCCAGGCCCCCCGGTCAAAGTTCTGGGGCCTACGTTACAGGCAGGGAGGGCTGTCATTCCACCTCATCCAGAAACTGCCACTCCTGTCCCAGGACCCACCGTCAGGGTTCTGGGACCGTCATTCCACTCATGGGGATCTGTCATTCCACTTCATCAAGAATCAGCCAGTCTAGCCCCAGGACCCACCCTCGTGGTTCTGGGTCCTATATTACAGGCAGGGAGGGATGTTCATCCACATCATCCAGAAGCAATGGGGGTACTGCTGCTTCTCAGTCTGCTTCTGGTGTTGCTTCTGGTAGGGCTGGGGGCAGGAATAGACCCCGCTGGCTGAAAGGTGTTGCTGTTCCACTCTCAACAGCCTCACGGACATCCTGCTACTGCTGCTATGCAATATCCAGAGCCCTCTCTGCCATCCAGACCCTCTCCACCAGGTCAGCCTTCCAGTGGTGATAGAGCAGTGTCTGGTGTGCCATGCTGCCCTTGACCCTGGGGTCCAGCATGGTTTCTAGCACATATTCCTCCCACTGCAGGAGCTCATAAAACAATGCCTTCAGCCCTGCCTTCAGCTGCTGCACCAGGGCAACTGCCTCAGCCACCAGCTTCTTGCCCTGAGGGCCACAATCCTGCCTCTGGAGAATCTCATCCAGCCTCTTGAGGAGACTCAGGACCAGAGGGGTCATCTGGCTGATGGTGGCCGTGGAGGAGCAGGAAGGGTTTCAGGACAAAGACCATGTGAGCCAGGATCTCCCATTCCACCCCATCGTACCCTGGAGGTGCCCCACTGTCCATCACCAGTTGAACCTGATGCAAGGCAGCTTTCTGCTCGAGAAGCTGCTCGAGCATCAGGAACGTTGAATTCCACCGTGTGGACACATCCTGGACCAGCTGGTGCACTGGGGAGCCTTGCTCTGCCTGCTTCGCCTAGAGGAGGTCGCTGCCCTTCACTGTCCGGTTAAAGAAACCTGCCAGCTTCCTCCCCCACTCAATCAGGGAGCTAAGGGTGCCTGCCCCAGTCCCCTTCTCCCCCAAGCCCAGAGCATCCCTGACCACCAGGTGAAGGGTGTGTGCAGTGCAAGGGATGCTGGTGAAGCCCCCTCTCAGACTGCCCTCAATATGTTGGCCACATTGTCCATTACCACGTACCCCTTGGTGAAGAGTGCACCTGGCGTGACCCACTCCCTCACCATGGTGGTCAGGGCTGCCTTGATGTTCTGAGACATGTGGGGGTTGTCCATGACTTCTGCTTGAAGCAGGGCCCACTTATACCCTGCTTCGGGACCCCTCCTGCCACTCTCAAATGCTGGCTCCAGGTCCTGCCACAAGTGTGTCACTGCCAGGTAGGTGTGAAGCACATTTCTGCTCAACCACAGGTCTGTGGTGAAGTGGACAGTGGCACCCCCAGCCCCTGCCAGCTGCTCCCTCACCCGCTCCTTTAAATCCCTGTACAAGGCTAGCACCACCTGCCAACTCAGGGTGGTGCGTGAAGGCAGCTTAAACTGGGGGGGCAGGAACCCAATCAGATGCCTAAACCCCATGTCCCTGACCACTGAGAAGGACTGCCCATCGAGCACAATAATTTCCCCCAACATGCGAGTGGCTTTCAGTTGAAAGCCACGCCACCCCCCACATCCTGCATCTGCCGATGGACTTGGTAGCTGCCCCCACCCCAGCTGCGCCATGGTGCACTGATGCTTCTGGGCCTCAACTGGCTGCTGCTGCTGCACCACTGACAGCATTGATGGGAGGGGTAGAACATGGTGGCGACATCTCTCGGAGGGATGTCTGGCCAGCCCTGTCCAAAGTGGCCAAGGGTATCCTGTCCTGCCCACCAACGAGTGTCCCCAGCGAGTGGGTGTTCTCCATGGTGGGGGACATTTGCTCACCGCATCGCCTGAGACTGGAAACCAAGTTGGTGGAGCAATTGCTTTTCATCAAGGTCAACCTTCTGCAGCTGCGATTCCCTGAGCTGCTCCAGGACATGGATTGATGGTGCAGTGGCACACGCCATCCCATGCCAGGGGCAGTCTTTGGACAGGGCTCCTCCTTAATCTGAGGTGTTGTCCCTTCCTCCCAATTCCCGGTGCTCACCCTCTCCTTCTCTCTCTCTCTCTCCCCCTCCCTTCTCTCTCTCTCTGTGGCCTGCCTATCTGACTGACCTAATGATGCCGGGTGGCATTGGAAAGCAGAAAGCGTGCCAGCTAGCCTCTGGCTAGACAATCTCAGCCTGCCTATCTGATTGGCTCCCTCTTGGGCACTCTGCACAGTCTTCGCCAGCCTATATGAGTGACCTGCCAAGGTCCCAGCCTGCCTTCCCTACTGCCTTTCATGCCATGCTGCCTGTATGCCCACCCTGGTTGCCAGCCTCAAACCCTGACTCAGCCTGCCTTCTGCTCATGCCACACTGCCTGTCTGCTGCTGCTGCCTCTGCTGTACCATGGGTTCTGCTACCGGGGAATCCAATGTCTGCCACTGCTCCACCAAAGCCTGACAGCCTGCAATGCCTGGTGAAGTAGGGGTGCCAGGCCAGCCACCAAGCCCCAACCCTTCCTAGCCTCTGCTGCTGCTGCTGGATCTCAGAGAGCCAGCCATGGTGCCACTGGCACCCCCAGAGGTCAAGTGCCAAGCCTGCCTGCCCAGGCAACCCAGGGTGCCAAGTCCCAAGTCTTCCAGGTCTCTGCTGCTGCTGTGTCTGTGATAGCCTGCCATGCCCCCATGGGAACCCCTGGAGTGCCCCAAGTCTCTGCCATGGCCAAACTTTCCAAACGTTCAGGGGGGTCCGAACTCCACAGGACCAAACCCACGAACCCAAAGTAAGTTTTCAGACCAAACAGCTGAACGGCTGAACATCCGAACCCCATTCTGTTTGTACATCTCTAATGAGCTCTGGCCAGGGTGCACTGAGGGAGTCAGTCCCCAGTGTCCTCAGATCAATTCTTATCAGTTACAAAGGCCTTCAGGTTTTCAGCAGGAAGCCAGCCGAGAAGGCAGTGTGGTGAACAACAGCCAGGGTGGTGTAGTGAACAAGGTGCTGGACTTGGAAGCCAGGCTTTGAATTCCGCCCTAGCCATGAACTCACTGGGTGGCTTTGGACAAGTCACAACCTCTCAGCTAGGGATGTGTGAACGTGGTTTGGAAGTTCAGGGTTCGGCCCAAACTCAGGGTGTTCGGCCCATTTGTGAACACCCCGAATCCAAACCACCCCCTGCCCAAACCAGCCGAACAAAGTTCGGGTTCTGAACCCGTTCAGGCGGGGGAAGGGGGCAGGGAGGAACCTGGTTTTCCCTCCCTCCTCCAGGCTGCGCAATTTGAAGGGGTGCCGGGAGCACCTCCCCCCTACCCTGTCCAGAATCGTAATTTTTTTAAAACCACCCCACCTCAGGGATTAACCTACCTGGTGGTGCCAGATTGTCAAACTGTATGGCCTAGTAGTGGCCTGAAGCGCTCCGGAGCACCGCCACCGCCAGACCTGCCGCTGCTGACACTGCCACTGCCAGACCCGGAGCCCAACCTACCTGGTGGTGCCAGGGCTCCGGCACCGGGTCTGGCGGTGGCAGCGGCGGCGGGTCCTGTGGCGCTCTGGAGCACTTCAGGCCGCTACTAGGCCTTCCGGTTTGATGGGGCTGGGCAGGGTGGTGGGGATGTGTGCTCACCGGTGCCCCTTCCACCCGCGCAGCCTGGAGGGGGAGGAGGGAGGGAAAACTGCGGGCCCCCCGACTGAACGGGTTCAGCCCTCCTGAACCTGTTCAGGCCGAACATGCTTAACTTGAATGGTTTCGGGTTCAGCTGAACCCAGAACAGGCCGAACCCCGAACCCCTCAGTGTTCGCACATCCCTACTCTCAGCCTCAGTTTCTTATCTGTAAAATGGGAATGTGTGTGTGTCCCTGTGTTCTCCTTACCCTTGTCCATCTTAGATTGTAAGTCCACTGGGCTGGGACCTGTCTCCAAAATCTGTGTTTTTAAAGCACTGCTTATGCCTAGTAGCACTATAAAAACTATTAATAGTAATTTCTCAGCTTGTTCTCATTTCCCAGAATGAGCCGAAAATGTGTTTCTTGTAGAGAAACTCGAAAGCAGCGAGAATGAGTTTCAGCCTTAGTATTCACTCCTTTTATTTCTGTATGATTAAGCACTGATGTGCCTCATGCAATTGGGCAACAACTGTTGCTCTGATAGGAATACAGCTATTAGCACAACAGCTGTTGAGCAACTGTTTGGTGTGAGACCATGCTAAATCATTCCAAACAAAGGAACAAATACCAAAATGACTTAAATGAATGCCCCAACGAAAATACCAAAATGAGTGAAGTAACCAAAATAGAATATCTGCAAAGAGTAGAGAAGATCCAAAATGAGTAACATGTAATGGCCTCCAGATACATCGAATTTGCTGTTCCAAATACCAATCTAATTTGCTATTCACTTTTATCCGGCTCCTAAACCCCACATGCTACGCTAAGACAAAAACAAAAAGTCAATTAAAAAAAACCCCCCAAAACCCCAAAGCAGGGACTAATAATCTTCTTTAGCCACTTTATTAAACTCGGTTCAAAGCAAGAGAAATTGATGGGAAAGTTTCCACCCTGAGCCTGATGCTGCTTTTGAGGTAAGTCACCAAGTCTTGTGCTCTATGATGTATGAGACATGATCCTGCTTCCTCTTCCCCACACAGCTACTTAATAATAATAATAAATAATAATGAATAACTAACAATTAACAATTAACAATTATTAATTAACAATTAACAATTAGTAATTAACAATTATTAATTATTAATTATTAATTAACAATTAACAATTAATAATTATTAATTAACAATTAATAATTAATAATTATTAAGTATTAATAATTAATAATTAATAATTAATAATTAATAATTAATAATTTTAAGCACATCCTGCCTTACATGGTACTCAGAGCACTGCAGAAAGGAGCTATGTTACTTACGTTAAAGCTGAGTGCAAAGTGTTGGATCCCAAGATCCAAAGGTGATAATCCAGCATCCTGCTTATGCCGACCCCAACGCGCAATGCACAGCCAGAAAATGTGCTCTCAAACACACAAGTTTTGCCCAGCATGTAGCACAGCCGTGCAGAGTGGGTTGCATAGGCTGTGGTTGCACCGTTGCCCCACATGACTGTGCTGGCACGTTCTGGCTGCGCGCCGTGCGTCGGGGCCGGTGTAAGCAGGCCTCTGGATTGTCCCCAAAGCCAGTAGCCTTGTCCCCTGGGAAAGAGACACGGATCTCCTAACACAGGGAGCGGTGCTCAAGCAGAATCACTTTATTCTGTTGGGAGGTGGGCCACTTGCGAAATGACTGAAACCCAAGAGGCCTGGCAGCTTAGAGGTCTGAGGGGCTCAAGCTGGTGACCTCTTATATAGAATTGAAGACAAAGAACCATCAAGTTCAGAGATGATTGGTCAGAAACAAATGATTACATCATTTATACATATTCATCAAATGCCTCCTTTTTTAAGACAGTCAGTTCTCAGCACTGTAGCTAATGCACCAAAACAACAAGCTCTGGTCAGGGCCTTATCACAAAGCCACTTACTGTTTCACAGCTTACAGTGTTTCGTCAGTATTATCTTAAGTTTGGGTTCCCAGCTGGGCCCTGGCAAGAAGTAAAAAAATCATACTATTGCTCTCTAACCAATTCAGGATACATCATGGTTTGATTCTGTGGCCAGGCCCAAGATGGAGAAATGGAGGCCTTATGCCTACACAAAGGTCAAAAATCTTGTGTGTGCATATGTGTATGTAATCAAGTTCAAGTTTATTGCATAACCATAGGTTATTGCACACACAAAAACACATACAAAGAATATAAAATATAACATAGTAAATAAAACAGGCATTTTAATACAAACTGAGTACTGAACAGACTGTAAATAAGGGATCTGTATAGTTAAATGCTTGGGCCAAACCCCACAGCTGCTTAGCATAGGCTGCCGAAGGTGCCCCTAAACTTAAACACACACCCCCAAGGATCTATACGACCTAACCCCCGGCTTGACGGCACCCCGGGTTTAAGCTAATCCAGGAGTTCAATAACCTCACTCAAAGCACATATACCATACAATCCGGGCACATGATGTAGTTCAAGAGGTACCACAACCTTTACCCTTGGACTTTGCCAGGAAAATCTCCATGGGGCCACTTTTAACGTGCAGGCCAAACCTTTCTACTAGAATTACAGAGAGGCAAAGCAGAAACCTCGTCATCAAAGGGCTAAATATAAACAACAATATCCCAAGGCAAAGTTCATCTCTATGCCATTGTGAGTGACATTATGGGGCCTAAAGTTAAGGAAGCTATTCCTATAGTATATTACTTGAGCCAAGAACCTTGCCAACCTCTCTATCACCTGGGGGTATGTGTATGTATTCATCTGCACACACAGGTTTCTGTCCAGATCGGGACCAGCATTGAAAATGATAGCTCATTTGTTACCTCTGGGTAATACCCACAGGGGCGTAGCTAGGTGGGAATGGGCCACACTACAGAAGACGGAACGGGTCCCTACTGGGGCACTCCACTCCAGTGGGCATACGCACTTTTTACATTTGTGCGCTCCCTCAGTCACTTGGGCACCCGTGCGACTGCACCTAGTGTAGCTACACCCCTGAATGCCCACATTTTTGCGTACCATCTCGAATAGGCATTGGGTGACGGTAATTCCTGGTACCGATTTTTCAATGTTCCAGTTAATGTTCAGTATATCAGAACAGAAAACAGAAAAATTGGAAGCAGAAGTTGAAATTACAGGACCAGAAGTTGACATTCAAGGACATTCTGGGACATTGGGTATCCGAACTGGGTTGAAATGGAGTACCAGTCAGTACCTGATATTATCAAGTCAATTTGGGTACCAGAAATTCAATGGCTATACCTGTTTTTTCAGGGAGTGATTGGAGCTCTTATCAGGAACCTATTATAATGGCAACTGAACAGATGGTGGTTGTTTTTTTAAATAGTCCCCATACCAATGAGCTTCTAGGACTAAAATTATCACCAATTTCTTCAAGCGCTTACAGTCTAAAATCCTTTCAGAAAGTGATTGTGTTTCTGATAAAGGAACCAGTTCCTCATTTGTCCTTTATTCATTTCAATAAAGTCAGAATTAGTCACGCAATTTAGCCTAAAATTTCTGAGTGTTCACTCATCAGTGTTATTCCGCTTGTGGAGTTAGAGTATATTAGAACATATCTGATCAAATTACTTTGAAGTTTCCATCATGCATTGGTGAAACGGTCACAGATTATTTTTTTCTTTTAGCTTCTTAACCCCTTCTTGCTGTACGGAGCTGAGAACCGAAGATCAGAGATAGCTTTACCGTCCTGGCATCGATTTTAGTAGAAAAGGATAAATGTAGGGAGGGGGGGGATTCAGACTTTAGGGTTGGGCAGACCAACATAGCGAGTTGTGATCTTGTTCAGTCTCAGCAAGGCTGTGATAGGTCGAATCTTCAGAGGGACATTGTAACATGATGCGGGTCCTAGGGCATAAGTCCCCACAGGATCAGACCCCCTGACAGTCACTTCTTTAGGGAATGAGCCAACCAGTCACTCCACAGTTATATTAGTTCCAGACTTCAGCCTTTCATTGTTTATCAAGTCCCACAAGTCATACAACATTAGCAATATAAACAGCTTCACTAATGCTGAGAATGCAACTCCTCTGGCGTCCCTAGCCCTATCTAACTCAGCTCCACCAGATACCCAGTCCTTTGGCTCTCAATCAGGGAGCCTGACAGGGAGTATCCATAGACCATCCAAACCCCCAGTGTCTCTGGATCAGACACAGTCCCTCTGGCACCAAGCCTCTTTAGCCCATACAGAGCTCCCAGGCTGCAACCAGGCCTCAGCTCTGCCCTAAACCCCAGGGCCCTTCCAAGCAGCCTCGGGTACTCACTGACAGAGTTGTCTCCAGGACCTTGGAGAGCATAGAGGCTGGTCCCTGGCAGGCAGGCATCCAGGCTATCTCCTCAGTTTAGCCTGGTTCAGGACCCTGGAGAGTGTAGAGGCTGGAGAGGCAGAGAACTCCTACCAGGTCTGCTGCCAGACCTAGACTGAAGCCTCCTCAGGCTTCCCTCTCTTTTATACAGCTCAAGGGGGCATGGCTGGCCCTTCAGGTTTCCAGCCCTTAAAGGCCCAGTCTTCTGCCATGCTCCCAACTGTCTTTAACTGGTTCTTCCAGCTGCTTCAGGACTGGCCTTGCCATCTTCCAAGCCATTCTCCAGCTGATTGCTTGGTGCCCTCCAACTAATCCACTTCTGGCTGGCACCCTGGCACTCTTAAAGGGGCCACAGCCCCACAAGACTCCTCCATGCCACAGACATCTCTAAGGGAGATCCAGAAGTTGTGCTGGTCATGCTTAGATCAATGGGGGAAAAAAATCCATTAGAACCTTTTTCTCTCCCAGCTGCACAGATTTTGTTTTATTTTTTTGTTAAAAAAATAAATCAATCTCTTTCTTAACAGTTAAGTAGTGTCGTAATGGGTGAGACCAATCAAGTCCAGTACCTGTTTTCCAAAAGTGGCCAACCTTGGTCGCTTGGAAGAAGTAGCCAACAGGTCACATGAGGTGATTCATTCCCTGCTGTCCATTCAATGGCAAATTTTAATGGCAATTTATTATTATTATTTCTTCTTCTTTTTTGTCATCGTCATTGTCATCGTCACATCAATAATGTGTCTGGCACTGAACAGTTAAGATAAGAAACAGCTGCCTGCCCTGATGAGCTTACACTGTAGAGTGGACAAGGGGAGGGGTGACAAAGAGGAGAGGCACCTAGGGTGACACAAGGATACATTCATGAAGTTAAGAAGTTGCGTGTGCACATACTTGACTTAGTTACAGATGAAGAAAAGTTTTGCCTAAAAATTAGGGATAGGAATTTCGGTTTCAGATAAAACCAAAAGTACCCCAAAATGGCCATTTTTGATTAATCCAAAATTTCGGTTCTTTTTCAGTTTCAGTACTATCAGATCTTTTGCATTCATTTTTGTACCGGATTTTTAACATTGTGGTTTGTCCCACATTGAAAAAACGCAATGTTAAAAATCCGGTACAAAAATCAATGCAAAAGATCCGATAGTACCAAAACTGAAAAAGAACCGAAATGCATGAGAACCAAAACCAAAATTGACCAAACACGAAATTTTGCCCAGAGTCCCATCCCTACTAAAAATAATTGGTTTAAAACTATTTTTTTTTAAAATAAATAAATAAATAAACCGGGAAGCCACAATGAAGAGGGCATTTTCGGTGGCTGGGCCGCGTCTCTGGAATTCTCTCCCGGAGGAAGCTCGCCTGGCCCCAAGCCTCCTAACATTTCGGCGGGCTTCTAAAACCTGGCTGTTCACCCAGGCCTTTGGGGAGGGTGGGAGGGTGGGTTAGGGTTTTTATTCTCCCTGCCCTTATTTTTAAGAGACGACTCATAAATGTAATAAATAAATAAACTAACTAACTCCTGGCACAGATCATTGACCACAGCTACAAGCATAGTGTCAGTGCCATACCCCAGACGAGAGCTGGACTGGCAGATATCAAGGAATCTGATGCGGTCCAGATGTCCCTGAAGCTGCTGGGCCACTGCCCATTAAATAACTGTCCATAAAAAGGGAAGGTGAGAGACTGGCCAATAGTTGGTAAGGACATCAATATCAAGAGATGGCTTCTTGATCAAGGGCTTCACCGCAGCCTCCTTCCGGCACCCCGTGAACCTGCCTTCCATAAAGGAGGCATTGACAACCCTCCCCAGCAATGGCCCCAGTGTCTCCTGGCTGGCTTTTGCCAGGACAAGCAAGAATCAAGTTTTATTTATTTAATTTATTTATTTATTTATATTTTTTGGCCGCCCCCTCATGCCTACAGCATCCCGGGGCGGCTCACAAGTTAAAACAATAATAAAATACATAAAACATCATCAGTATAAATAATTAAGACTATCCCCCACCCCACCCCCAAAAAGATTTTCCCCCCCCTACCCTACCCTCCCACCCTCCCCTCCGAAGGCCTGGGTGAACAAGTTCACAAGTCATGGACCTCACAGCTCCCAGCATTTCTACCACATTGGTGAATTATACCTGCTGAAACAGATCCCATAAAACTGGACCAGATGGGGATATAAATGTTAAATCAATAAATAAAAAAATAAAAATTCATAGCTTCAGGTATATCTACTGCATTAAGTGCAGCGTCGAAGTTGTGGTGGATACGAGCTATTTTATCTGCAAAATAGTCGATAAACATGTCACAGCGAGCACTGGAATGTTCCCATTCCAGGCATGGAGAGGCTGGACTGATCAGCCCCTTCACCACCCAGAAAAGCTCCACTGGATGCGACTTTGCGGATGATATGATGGTAGCAAAGAAACTCCACTTTGCTGCCCACATTGCCACGGCATAGACTTACAATCTGGGCTAAGATCTCTGGGCCAGGGAAACATCTGGCGGGCTGGTTCAGACATGATGGCACTGTGGGTGGCCACATGGGTCAAGCATGGCCACCCATGGTACTGTCACATCTAAAAATACCCTCAGTTTCTGAGCGCGGGACTGGCCCAAGGGAAGGTCAGGCCTGGAGCAAGGGTCGTGGTGAAGCTGAAGGGTAGCAAAGTCCCCAGCCATCCACAGTTGCAGCAGGGCAGCATCCTTCCACCCCACCCCACCTTTCCAGTGCTAGAGTTGGCAGAACGACTCTGATGCAGGACTGTACCATTGCCATTTCTGAGGGTGGCTCTTGGCTTCCCCCCATGCCCGACTCAGAGGTGCTCCAGAAACTCAGTCCTTTTCTGCTATTGCGTCACTGTCCTGCAGTTCTGGATGGATGAGGGTAGCCACTTCTGAGGGCCCCACCACCAACGTCTGCCCTGTGAACCCAGGTTCTGCCTCTTGAGTCCTCTCCCAAATGCTGTCGGGGGGGGCGGGAGGCAAGGGGCCCATGTCAGCCATAGGACTGAAACTTTGCATGGCCCTTACCCATGCTATTCTTGGGTCTATGGCCCCAGCTGACCCAGTCTACGACCAGGTCTGTCTGAATGTCTACAGCAGGGTTTAAAAACCTTTCCCCTCCTGTCGGCCATTTTGAAAATTTGTACAAGTCCTGTGGGCCAGATAGGATTTCAGGGCATGGATGCTTAAGAGTGTGCTCTGGATGGAGTATGGAAGTAGAGATCTCATGTCTAGATCTGAAATGAGTACCTGAAAAAACTGGTATACCTGCCAAATTTCCATTATCCAAATTGACTTATAAGAAGCTGACTCACTGAGTCAGACCAATGGTCCATCTTAGCCCAGTATTGTCACAAAATGACATGGCAGCAAGGTTTCAAATCCGGATCTCCAGTTTCTCCAGCAGGGGCCTCATCCAAGTATGCTACCTGAGAACCTCCAGGATCCCCGGCAGAGGCCTTACCCAGGCATACTACCAGAGATCCTAATGATTTAACCTAGGACCTTATACATGCAATGCATGTCCTCTACCAGCTTAGTAACAGCCCACCCCAATTGCAAATACTTGAAAATACCAGGTATGAATTGGTACCCAGTTACAACCCAATTACAACCCGATGTCCTGGAATGTCGACTTCCGGTCCCAATTTTTCAGTTTTCCATCCCAATTTTTCAGTTTTCCATTCCAATTTTTAAAATTGGTAACCAGAAAAATGGTAAATTAGTAATGGAAATTACCAACTATTTGGGTAGCCAAGTACCTGATCAGTGATCCAGTAGCCCATTGACCTGGGACCCAAAAATGCAGTATTACCCATGGGTACCACATTAGTTACCCATTTCAGCTCTAATCCTATCTCAAATTGCATGACATCATCGTTATTCCCTTCCCCAGATCTCACTCTTTCAGTGCTCAAGGGTAGGGAGTCAGTTCATGAGCTGGATCCATGGGGTGGATTTGATGACCCCTGAGACCCAACATGACAATTCTATGATTCTAGGAATTAGATGGGGGACCAATACAAAACAACCATGACTCCGATTTGGCCCAGAGGTTGGTGGTCCGCCAGTCCTCAGTAAGTCCATCCCCTCACTCCAAGGCAGGATGGTCTATACAAGAGCTAAAACTTGGCCCTCAGATTTACTCTATTTTTACCAAGTATCCCAGAAGAATTGGCCCTGCCACTTAGCACTCAGTGGCCATATGAGGTCAGACCAGTGGTCCATCAAGTCCATTGGGAAGCCTCCCCCAGCACAAGAGCAAGTCATCCTGCTACGCCCCTTCTCCTGGTGCATGGTCACTGTCACCATGGCAACAGCAAAGCGGTTGTGATCCCTACAGACACCATGGCCCGCTCCAGTGGGGAAAAGAGCCAGTTGGATACATTTAACGCATATATCTTGTGAGGAGTTTTTATTATTTGATGCTACAAGACAATGTGTTTCCCCGCCCCTCAAAAAAATTCATGATGGGTTTCCTCCCTCCACCCCTTTCTTCCTGTAGCATCAAAGTTGTCTGCAGCTGGAGATGGGACAGTTGGGGAATTCTGAAGCCTGGGTATTCTAATTGTATATCACGATGCCTCATTGGTGGGGCCTGCGTGGCTCAGAGTCTAATTCTAACTGATCACCATATTTGGGGGCAGGAAGGAATTTTTCCTCTGGGCAGATTGGCAGTTGATGCTGAGGTGGTTTGTTTGTTTTTTTTGCCTTCCCCTGCACTATGGGTGTGGCTCACCTGCTTGGGACATCTGAATCCTTCTGTTTCTAAAATTATTTCCTGTTATTTCACGCATCGGTGCGCTCTGGTTGGTCCCAGGCCTTTTTCACACAAGACACCCCCATCCAACTCCACACAGTTTCACTGTGTGGAGAATGGGGGAGGTGCCTGTGGGAATGCCACGGTGGATGGGATGGGGTGTGTGCATGCTCCCACACGACACTCACCTCCACTCATCTCCACTCATCACCCATGCATGGAGCAATGGGCTCAAATTCCAGTTGTTCTGTGTGGGGAGGTGAGTGGAGGTGAGAGAAGATGGATGTGCTCCTGTGGGAACGCCCCGCCATCTCCACCCACTGTACCGCACCCCCAACACACACACACGCACCCGCGCCCTTAGAAAAAGGGCCCCAACCTCAACTTGGTTGTTCCGCCGGGCCTTCAGGGACGTAGGGGGGGTTGGGAGGGTATATTTATTTATTGCCTTTAGCATTTAGACTTTTTAGCAATTTTAACATTATAATACTTGTTTTATGTATTTTATTGCATTTTTTATGTTGTTGCTGCTCCGAGCCACCATTGTGCGGGAGGATGCGAGATAGAAATGTAATAAATAAATAAATATAAATAAATAAATTTGTAGGTATCGGTGGGATTTCTCTGTACGAATGGTTGGGGTGTGGCAGGTCCTGCAGTGGTGCAGGGTGCTGGACTAGGTGACCCTTGAGACCCTTCCAGCCTTGTGACTCTGACTATGACACTCGGCAAAATCCTCAGTCAAGGGGAACAGACAGTGGCAGGGGCAGGGAAGTAGAGCAGAGAGTGGTGGGGGCAGGGAAGGAGAGCGGAGAGTGGTGGGGTCAGGGAAGGGGAGCAGAGAGTGGCGGGGCAGGGAAGGGGAGCAGAGAGTGGCGGGGCAGGGAAGGGGGCAGCGGGGGCAGGGAAGGAGAGCAGAAAGTGGTGGGGGCAGGGAAGGGGAGCAGAGAGTGGTGGGGGCAGGGAAGAGGGCAGAGGGGGCAGGGAAGGGGGTTAGTGGGCAACAGTGGACAGGGAAGAGGGGGCAACAAACTCACCTAAAAGCGATAGGAGCCAGCGTGCTGCTGTGAAGTTGGGTTGTTGTTTGTTTGAGTGAAGCTTCTGTGAGCATTCTGTCTAAAGCTCTCTGAGAAATGTCGTCCAGCTTGCTCCCATCTACTGGTTTTATACAAACAGGATTTCTCCCACAGTTTAAACCTGCAGTGCTGGGAAACCCCTGCGGGGGGTGTGGGGTGTGGGGGGGGGGGGTGGCCTCCATGAACCAGAAGTCACCCGGGCACCATTAGAAACAGTGGTGCCACGCGACTCCCAGGTGTTTTGAGATGCGGCGTAGATAAGACCAAAGTGCATAGATAAAAACAAGGTGCACTTTCTGAGTGCACTTCTGCTCCCAACTTCTATGGCCCATGGAGCTTTCAAAATGGCCCCATGGCAAGAAAAGGCAAGACCAATGTCTTATCTACGCTATGTCTGAAAACACCTGGGATTCACGCAGCGCCGTTGTTTCTAATGGCACCTGGGCGACTTCCGGTTCACAGAGACACGTCTAAAGCCCCCCCACCCCACGGGGGTTTCCCAGCGCCACAGGTTTGAACTGCGGGAGCAATCCCACTCGTATAAAAACGGTCCTAGAACATTAGAACAGTGACTTGCTGTTCTCTGTCCCTCCTTCCTGCCCCCTGCTTGCTGCATCTGAGTTCCCAGCAATCGCCAATTTACTGAGAAGCATTCCAAAAACTTGGGACCCATCCTGGGTAACTCAGAAATATTCATGATTTTTAAATAAACTATTCAGTACATCCCTAATCTATACTGAGAGTCTCCGTGAATATCAGTGTATGCTGTAGAGAGAAGAGGTCAGGTTTCCTAATTCATCTGTAGATCTGAGCATCACATGGGGTCAGGCCAATGGTCCATCAAAGCCCATGGAGAAGCCTCCCCATCCTGCCAGGCCCCTTCTCCCAGAGATGGCTGCAACATGTTGCATGATCACTGTTGCCATGGCAACTACAGCAAAGCGGTTGTGGTCCCTACTGACAGCATGGCTATCTCTAATGGGGGTAAGAGCCAGGGAGAAACACAACAAACAAGACCTGGCCTTTATATACTTTTGAAAACCAAGTCATTAATCTCTTCCAGCTGGCTTGGAACCCAATTTCCAGCCTCTGATACTTGTGGTCCCACATTGTGGATTCCAGTTCTTTTGGCTTGTTGTTTTGTGTGTGTGTTTTTTAAACACAGCAGTATGGATGCCTGCCAGCTGCCAAGATCAAAAAAGCCAAGTCCAATTAGAAAGTTTGTTTTCAGATCATTTTGGAGTTTATCAGTGGGAGGAGCTGGCTTTCCTTGGCCAAGTCAACTTTGAGGCACTCAGCTGAGCAACAAAGTACTGAGGACATTTTCAGACAGCCAAAGTAATGTGCACTAGTTTGAAATAAGTACAGTGTTTGTTAGTCCGCTCTAACATAACGATGCCTTTTAGACAGACAATGTAGTGTGGACTAATGACTCGGAAAATCATAGTAACCTACCAAACAAGACACTAGTGCGGACTTCTTTAAGTACGGTTCTTATAAAACCAAGTGGTTGGGGTATTATAAGAACCTTACTTCTCTCTTAGTCCACACTAATAAGCACCGTTGACAGCATTCACATGGACAAACTAGTCCGCACTAGATTCAGTTAGTGTGGACTAGCTGCCCGTGTGAAAATGCCATGAGTGTCTCTTATTTAAATGTAGCCCTTTCCTTCTTTTTCGTGTGCCCTTGATTCCAGGAGTGGGGAATCTTTTCTTGCCATGGGGCCACTTTGAAAGCTCCATGGGCCACATAGACGCTGGGAGCACAAGTTCACTCGGAAAGAGGAGGGTCCAGATCATGGATCTGATCCTTCTGTCCTTGTGTGTGTGCCCTCAACTCTACTCCCTTACGTGGACTTCAGTCTTTCAGTGCTTGTGGATAGGAAATGGACCCAGGGGCCAGTTCCAGGCCAAATAAAAAACAGTTGTGGGCCATATTTGCCCCCTGAGGCTAGAACAGCAACTGGGTACCCTGCCAGTCAGCCACCCTGTTGAATTTGGTGTGCCTGACTCCCCCCATTTGGTGCCCAACCGTGACCCAGCTCTTTGGGTCCCAGACTGACTTGCCAAGCTGCCAGGCTGCTGCTGCTTTGTTCTGAACTCCTGGCTGCTCTCTGCATCTCCCCGATGCACACACCATTAAGAGGAATTGGGAATTTCCCTGCTTGGCTTTTTCTGAGTGGGGGATTTGGGGGGGGGGGGGCAAAGACGTCTCTTTCTATCTGTGTGTGCGGGACACATTAGAGGGGTGCACACAGATGGGAGCAGGTCTCCTCGCCCCCCCATCTGACACAGAAAAAGTCAAATGAGGAAGTTCCCCTCTCAGCTGGGTGGCACGTAGGCTGTGGAGATGGAGGGAACAGCCAGGAGTCCATACCAGATGTGGGAGCAGCAGACCAGCCAGTGAGATGAATCAGTCGGTGGCACGGGGAGCCACAGGTGCTAGGATTAGCATCCGAGACATCCAGGGATGTCCTGGGGAATCCTGGGCTGTTCTCAGACGCCCCAGTAATTAATCTGATTAATAGTCCTTTTCCTGTAGAAAAGAGGGTAGGAAATTCGCTCCCATCTCAATCCCTCTGTGTAATTAAATCAGGAATGGGGATCCCAGGGTAGAGCTGCAGCAGGTAGCACTTTAGCTACCTGTGGGTAATGCCCACATTTTCAGGCACATGGGTTCCGGGTACCCTATCAGGTGCCCACTGGGGGTGCCAAAAATGCGGGCATTACCCACAGGTAGCTAAAGTTCTACCTGTTGCAGCTCTACACTGGGATCCCCATCCCTGATCTACTTGATGTGAAAATATTACACAGATGGATTGAGGTGGGAGAGGATGTTCCACCCTCTTTTCCACAGGAAAAAGGCTATCAATCAGATCAATCATATAGCATTTTCACTATTCCAAGTGCTTGGCAGTCTTTATCTAGGTCATTATCAGTACAACCTATGCGACATATCATTATTACTCCCATTTTACATATCGGGAGGCAAACTTGAGAGACAGTGGGTGTTTTTACACACACATTTCTCCTGCATGTTGGCTGTTACATCCTGAACTTTCTCTGTGTCTAAATCGCTCACCCAGATCTTAAACATCCAGCTCTTTGAATTTCTGCATACAACCTCTCCCAGAACTTTTGTGTATAAAAGGTTCTCCTGGTAAACTGCTTTGCTCCAGGTAGCTGGGGGGAAGGGGTGGGGGGTGTCACTTGGTTTCCATGGCAGCCCCTCATGTCTACAGCTGCGGCTACTTTAGGCTGCCTCAGGGCAGCGTTTGTGAAGAACGCATCCAGGAACTGCCTTAGGGCAGTGTTTGTGAAGAATGCATCAGGAACTTACATGTGGACTTGTAAATCCAGAAGATCGAAACATCCGGAATGTTAAGGTGTGTGTAAAAATGCCCAGTGACTTGCCGGAGACCATAAAGTGATTTCCTGGATAAAATGGGATTTGACCCATGTTCTCCCAGCCCAACACCATCTCTACTAGACTGCAAGGGGTCATATGATTTACTAGTGGAGTGGAGGAATAATAATCCAGTGTAGCAGATTGCAGCCTAGAGATGCTGTTGCTCGCTTAAAACAGAGTATCCTGCCTGTTAAAGTGCTCGTGCACAAGAGGCATGCTGGGGAGTAACTAAAGACTAAGAGGCTTGGCAGAGGCAACCTAGTAGAAACAGAAAAACCTAATTGCAGAGTGACTGCAAGTGCTCATGCCCACTCTGGGTTCATAAGAAAGGAAGCAGGAAACTAAGAGCTAATCTGCTGCTGGTCTCAGGAGGAGCAGGACCTTCAGCCTGGATGCCTGGGAGGTTGGAAGGCCTGGGTTAACAAGAGCAGCTGATTGGTAGGAAGTCTAGGAGGATGAAACCTCCAAGCCCCTGGACAGCAGCAGTTACTGGACTCAGTGTGGCCTGAACCATAAGAGCAGATAAAGATAGGATCTGTATGTATTGGGACTAACTGTGGCCAAGGTTTAAAGAGGCCGGAGCGTGTACTGTGACCTAAAGAGACTAAGGCCTTTTTTACACAGACTGCCCCCCTCCCTTGCTGGGGGTGCGGGTGTGTGGTGGTGGTGGGGTGTCTGTGTGCACGCTGTGGTAGTGGGGGGGGATTAGGGAGGGGTGAACACGGTTCGGAAGTTCGGGGTTCGGCCCGAACTCGGCCTGTTCGAATGACAGAACCCGAACCCGAATCCGAACACGAACTCACCAAACCGAACTCGGGTCCGAACGCCAAAATGACCGAATACTTTGATTAGTTCGGATCGCATTTGGTTGAGTTTGGGTGGCTAAAATGTGGTCTGCTGTCAGGTCACAGGAAGGCCAAACATAGCAGGGAGGGGGAAGTCATCTGACTCAGCTAGGAGCAGACTTCCAGGCACCAGGGGTGGAGGGTTGGAGACTGGCAGCCAGACTGCTGAATCACCATCCCTTTTCGCCTCAGACCACTGGCTTGGCAGTCTGCGATTGGTCACGGGCTAGGCTGCACGGAGCCAATGGGGCTTGCGGTGAGGCGGGCGCAACAAGAAACAAAACTTTCTGCCTCCCCCCTTCCCAACACCTTCTGAGCTAGTCACTGTTCCTGAACAGCAGGCGTTTCAGAAGGCTCCCTCTCTCCCAGCAGTTTTCTTCTCCTCAATCCTTTGCCATCCTCCTCCTATTTCACCCATCCAACCCATCTACCTCCATATTATCATTTATTTAGCTTACCTTAGATAGATTTAGTTGTTATTTTTTGTTTTTATCCCTCCCTGAGTTCCCTGTGTTCAATCTTCCTTCCTCCCTCCCCCCTCTATTGAATCCTTTCCCTCTCCCTCTCTATATATTCCATCCCTGATTCCCTTCCCTTCTCCTGTTTTTTGTAGGATTATTATTAGATTGATTTTGGTTTTATTTCAGTTTTGTACCCCTCCTTGTGTTGTTTGTGATTCCCCCTCATCCCATATATAGATAGATAGATAGATTGTNAGGCTGTGGAGATGGAGGGAACAGCCAGGAGTCCATACCAGATGTGGGAGCAGCAGACCAGCCAGTGAGATGAATCAGTCGGTGGCACGGGGAGCCACAGGTGCTAGGATTAGCATCCGAGACATCCAGGGATGTCCTGGGGAATCCTGGGCTGTTCTCAGACGCCCCAGTAATTAATCTGATTAATAGTCCTTTTCCTGTAGAAAAGAGGGTAGGAAATTCGCTCCCATCTCAATCCCTCTGTGTAATTAAATCAGGAATGGGGATCCCAGGGTAGAGCTGCAGCAGGTAGCACTTTAGCTACCTGTGGGTAATGCCCACATTTTCAGGCACATGGGTTCCGGGTACCCTATCAGGTGCCCACTGGGGGTGCCAAAAATGCGGGCATTACCCACAGGTAGCTAAAGTTCTACCTGTTGCAGCTCTACACTGGGATCCCCATCCCTGATCTACTTGATGTGAAAATATTACACAGATGGATTGAGGTGGGAGAGGATGTTCCACCCTCTTTTCCACAGGAAAAAGGCTATCAATCAGATCAATCATATAGCATTTTCACTATTCCAAGTGCTTGGCAGTCTTTATCTAGGTCATTATCAGTACAACCTATGCGACATATCATTATTACTCCCATTTTACATATCGGGAGGCAAACTTGAGAGACAGTGGGTGTTTTTACACACACATTTCTCCTGCATGTTGGCTGTTACATCCTGAACTTTCTCTGTGTCTAAATCGCTCACCCAGATCTTAAACATCCAGCTCTTTGAATTTCTGCATACAACCTCTCCCAGAACTTTTGTGTATAAAAGGTTCTCCTGGTAAACTGCTTTGCTCCAGGTAGCTGGGGGGAAGGGGTGGGGGGTGTCACTTGGTTTCCATGGCAGCCCCTCATGTCTACAGCTGCGGCTACTTTAGGCTGCCTCAGGGCAGCGTTTGTGAAGAACGCATCCAGGAACTGCCTTAGGGCAGTGTTTGTGAAGAATGCATCAGGAACTTACATGTGGACTTGTAAATCCAGAAGATCGAAACATCCGGAATGTTAAGGTGTGTGTAAAAATGCCCAGTGACTTGCCGGAGACCATAAAGTGATTTCCTGGATAAAATGGGATTTGACCCATGTTCTCCCAGCCCAACACCATCTCTACTAGACTGCAAGGGGTCATATGATTTACTAGTGGAGTGGAGGAATAATAATCCAGTGTAGCAGATTGCAGCCTAGAGATGCTGTTGCTCGCTTAAAACAGAGTATCCTGCCTGTTAAAGTGCTCGTGCACAAGAGGCATGCTGGGGAGTAACTAAAGACTAAGAGGCTTGGCAGAGGCAACCTAGTAGAAACAGAAAAACCTAATTGCAGAGTGACTGCAAGTGCTCATGCCCACTCTGGGTTCATAAGAAAGGAAGCAGGAAACTAAGAGCTAATCTGCTGCTGGTCTCAGGAGGAGCAGGACCTTCAGCCTGGATGCCTGGGAGGTTGGAAGGCCTGGGTTAACAAGAGCAGCTGATTGGTAGGAAGTCTAGGAGGATGAAACCTCCAAGCCCCTGGACAGCAGCAGTTACTGGACTCAGTGTGGCCTGAACCATAAGAGCAGATAAAGATAGGATCTGTATGTATTGGGACTAACTGTGGCCAAGGTTTAAAGAGGCCGGAGCGTGTACTGTGACCTAAAGAGACTAAGGCCTTTTTTACACAGACTGCCCCCCTCCCTTGCTGGGGGTGCGGGTGTGTGGTGGTGGTGGGGTGTCTGTGTGCACGCTGTGGTAGTGGGGGGGGATTAGGGAGGGGTGAACACGGTTCGGAAGTTCGGGGTTCGGCCCGAACTCGGCCTGTTCGAATGACAGAACCCGAACCCGAATCCGAACACGAACTCACCAAACCGAACTCGGGTCCGAACGCCAAAATGACCGAATACTTTGATTAGTTCGGATCGCATTTGGTTGAGTTTGGGTGGCTAAAATGTGGTCTGCTGTCAGGTCACAGGAAGGCCAAACATAGCAGGGAGGGGGAAGTCATCTGACTCAGCTAGGAGCAGACTTCCAGGCACCAGGGGTGGAGGGTTGGAGACTGGCAGCCAGACTGCTGAATCACCATCCCTTTTCGCCTCAGACCACTGGCTTGGCAGTCTGCGATTGGTCACGGGCTAGGCTGCACGGAGCCAATGGGGCTTGCGGTGAGGCGGGCGCAACAAGAAACAAAACTTTCTGCCTCCCCCCTTCCCAACACCTTCTGAGCTAGTCACTGTTCCTGAACAGCAGGCGTTTCAGAAGGCTCCCTCTCTCCCAGCAGTTTTCTTCTCCTCAATCCTTTGCCATCCTCCTCCTATTTCACCCATCCAACCCATCTACCTCCATATTATCATTTATTTAGCTTACCTTAGATAGATTTAGTTGTTATTTTTTGTTTTTATCCCTCCCTGAGTTCCCTGTGTTCAATCTTCCTTCCTCCCTCCCCCCTCTATTGAATCCTTTCCCTCTCCCTCTCTATATATTCCATCCCTGATTCCCTTCCCTTCTCCTGTTTTTTGTAGGATTATTATTAGATTGATTTTGGTTTTATTTCAGTTTTGTACCCCTCCTTGTGTTGTTTGTGATTCCCCCTCATCCCATATATAGATAGATAGATAGATTGTAGGTTTAGAGAGAGTAGACAGTTGTAGGAGTTAGTTTACTGATAGAGATAGCGTTTATTGATTTAGTGTTTGTAGTAGTACTGTGTGTGTAATACTTTACTTAATCAATTTAGTTCATAACATTTAGAATAGTTATTAGTTAATAGTAGTTAGACTGACTGTAGATATAGATATAGATATATAAAATATTAGATAAAAATGTAAATAAAACATTGATTTTTTTTCTTATATATATATAAAAACATTATTTTTGAGGGAGAAATGGAGAAGGGAAGGAGAGGACGATCTGCTGCCCGTAGGGGAGGCAATGGGGCACGTGCCAGAGGTGGGCGGGGCCGTGCACAGCCAGTGGCAGCAGCAGTAGCCAGAGGCAGAGCGCATCACACACACCCCTGCCCCAAATTCAGCAGGCCTGCTTTAGGGCAACAGGTTTCAGTGGCTCTGCATCGCCTGCTGGCAGTGCCTTCCGCCACTGCCACGCAGCTTTCACAGGGCACTGGAAGGCCTGCAGAACTTGAGGCTCAAGCTGCATCTGTCTGGTGGTGCTGGGGCAGATGCTGTGGCTGCTTCTTTCAATGTTCCTTCAGGACCACCAATGTCCCCCACTGTTGAGGCAATCCCCAGCAGTCCAGAGCTGATGGATGATGGATCCCACCCCGGCTGCTAGAGGCAGGGCCCGATCCCCGGGCAATGGCAGTAGGGAGAGGAGCAGCAGGAGCAGCAGCACTAGCAGCTACAGAGGGGGGCACAGGGAGAGTGCCAGCAGCATGGCGGGCACGGGCAGTCTAGCCTCAGGGTCCCAGTACTCCCCTTCACGGGACATCACCGTGATCGCAGACAGTGAGGAAGAGGCAGTCAGTGACACTAGTGTTGCAGAGGAGCTCTCTGTAACTGAAACAATGTCTGACCCTCCTCCCAGAGCTGCGTTGCCACGGCCAGTGCCACGAACATCTCCCCCTCCCAGAAGCGCTGGCATCAGTGCGTCCGCCGGGGTGGGCAAGAAGGCAGGAGGGGGGGGAATCCTCTGTCTGGGATCATTTTAAGCTGGTGCGGGCAGATGATCCCAGAGAGGTGCAGTGCACGCTGTGCAAAAAGGTGGTGAAGCGTGGGCAGGTGCTTGCCAACCTTGGCACAACTGCAATGGCCAGGCACCT
>QEPC01010034.1:6654994-6681760 GCA_003113815.1 Sphenodon punctatus | reverse complement strand
AGCTGCCCCTGGACAAGGAGTGATGGTGCAGTGGCACACGCCATCCCATGCCAGGGGCAGTCTTGGGACAGGGCTCCTCCTCCTCCTCGATCTGGGCTAGGGCTACTGCTCCTTTTTTGCTGCTGAGGTGCTGTCCCTGCCTCCCAATGCCTGGCACCCGCCCTGTTTCTCTCTCTCTCTCTGTCTCTCTCTCTGCCTCTCTCTCTCTCTCGCTCTCATACTAGACAGCCTCGACTGCCTTATCTGACTGACCTCATGATGCAGGGTGGCATTGGGAAACATACTGTAATCCTGCCAGCTGGCCTATGGCTACATGATCTCGGCCCGCTACGTGACACTGACTGTCTATCGCTCTCTCATGCTGCACAGTCTTTGCTAGCCTATCTGAGTGCCCTGCTGCCAATGTCCCAGCCTGCCTGCCATACTGACTCATGCCACGCTGCCTGCCTGTCTGCCCACCCAGCTTGCTGCCAACCTCAAAGCATGCATCGGTCCTGCCTCCCTTGCCAAGGTGCCTGTCTTCCCACCTGCCTAGCTCAAAGCCTGCCCAGGTCCACCTGCCCTACTGCCTCTCATGCCACGCTTTCTGCCTGCCTGCCCAGGTTGCGAAGCTTGAACCCTGCCTCAGTCTGCCTGACTGTCGCTCATGCCACATTACCTGACTGCCTGCCCCGGCAACCAGTGCCTTCTGATGTAACTGCCACTGGCACTAGTCATTCCACCACATGACAAGAAGCAGCCAATTCTGCCCCTGGACCCACCATCAGGGTCCTGGGGCCAAGTTACAAGTTATGCAAAACATTCCGCTTACTTTCTGTATCTCCAACGTCAACACTCACTGACTGAATAAATACTGTTACTTTACATTTAATTCCTAGTTTTTCTCTCTCACTCTCATGACCATTAACAGACATGTCTATCTTACTTTTGTTTACTCCCACTCAGCTGTATGCTCTATGTAGGGCATGATATATATGTTACTACTTGATAACAGTCAGCTACTGAGGTCAGACAATCCAATTCCTCGCTGTAATAATTAATTAAAGTTGCTTGTGGAAGTTCAGAAACTTCCTGATTTTATTTTTCCTTCTGCATAAGATCATTTCCATAGAACCAAGAGAGGGTTTGTTGGTCTGACACAACTCTTCCCACTCATCAATCCCTATTCACCAGTGGCACGGAAAGTTTTTTTTTTAACAAAACATTATACATAACACCTCTACAGGGAGGGCTGTGGCCAAGATGCAGAAGCTGCCAAATTAGCCCCAGCACCCACCCAGCCTGATGGGGCCATCATTCCTCACACAGAGAGCCAATTTTCAAAAGCATCAAGAAGCAGCCACTCCAACCCTAGGACCCTGGCGGCGGGTCCTGGGGCCTAGTTACAGGCAGGGAGGGCTGTGGCCAAGATGTACAAGCTGCCGCCTTAGCCTCAGCACTCACCGTGATGGGTCTAGGGCCATCATTCATTGCACACTGCGCTGTCATTCCACCGCAACGAGAAGCAGTCACTCCTGCCCCAGGACCTGCCGCCAGGGTCCTGGGGCCTAGTTACAGGCAGGGTGGGCTGTGGCCAAAACTTAGAAGCTGCCACCTTAGACCCAGGACCCACCGTGATGGGTCTGGGGCCATCATTCCTCACACATTCCGATGTCTTTCCACCGCATGACAATAAGCAGCCACTCCTGCCCCAGGACCAGCCCCAGGGGCTCTGCTTGCCACTCCCCTTCCCAACCACCAGCCAGTCCCTTCACAACAACACCCGCCTATCTCTTTGGATCCACTGTCTAAGAGATCCTTGGCCTATACGCTATCTGCAGCAAGAGTTCTGTACCTTGGCCACCAATGTCTGCTTCTTCCAGTGCCAATGGCCCCCAGGCCAGGCCTTTATGCTGTCTGTGCCATGATGCCATGGCATAAAGAAACCGCTGCTGCTGCCACTGTCAGACCTATATGCTGTCTGTGCCAAGAGTTCTGTACCCCAGGTTGCCGCCAAGCTCAAAGCATGTCTCAGCCCGCCTTCCTGCCTCTCATGCGAAGGTGCCTGTCTGCCCGCCCAGGTTGCTGCCAAGAGAGAGAGAAAGTCCACTCACTGCTAGAAGGAAAGACAGACACGATCCCACCCATTCCGTCACCGGCACTATATGGCCAGAGAGAGAGACAGAGAGGTTCCCATTCCCAGCTAGAACTAGGAAGATGGGGGTTAGAGGGGGAGAGGTAGGTATATCCTGGCTGCCACCTGTTGGAACCAGGAAACACTCCCATCTGTGCTCATGTGCCCATTAATGCCCATTAATGCCCACATCCAGCACACAGCAAACCTACCATAATGAGATGGAATAAACCCACAACATATTAGATGTGCCTGCCTGCCTGCCTGTGTGCGTCCCTGTACCTACCTGCTGCCCTGCTACCACCTATTGCCTGATCACATGAAGTGTGCCCTATAGGCTTTAGGCTGTCATTCCACTACCCCTGATTCAGTCATGCCCGCCCATCCCACGGACCATCATCGAGATTATGGGACCATCATTACAGTCACTGGGGCCTGCATTACATTCCATTGCATCCAGAAGCCCGGTGCCCGAACGCCAGCCTGTCCCCCCCTCCCCAAAAGCCTACTACTCTGTCTGCACCCACCCGCAGATGCCCACTGAATCTGGCTGCTGAAACTAAAAGACCCTTCAACCACCAGCTCCCACCACCTGCTGCCCGCTGCCGAGGAGCCTGTCTCTCTTTCTCTCTGTCATACCCACCCACACAAACACAAGCCCTGCACCTCCTGTGGGGGGGCTTTCTGCTAGTTAAAACCCTGCTGCCAGCACAGCACCTATTTGTGTTAATAACTATGCTACATGAGGTGGCAGGTGCTGCTGGAAGGGATCGACAAGCTGTATGAGATTCTGCCACCTGCCAACCAGAACTTCAGCACATAGGGATAAAAGACAGAGTGGGTAAAACGAAGCTCGTAACAATAAATTTAAAACCTTTAATTAAAACTACAATACAAGAAAACAACAACAACAACATTTAATAAAACAAAAGCAAACATGTAAAGGAAACTTATTAATTAAACTAAGAGTCACTCTCTGCTGCCACTGGGCCTGTCCCCCAGTAATTGGGGGAAAGACAACAGGCCTTGGGGCGCCTCACAGTCCTGAGGACTGGCCACCTTGGAGGGGTCCACCATACCATTTTCCACAGCATACTCCACCACCTCTTTAAGGTCACTATGCCACCTGGAGACTAGCCGGTGGTAGAGAGCATGCAGCGGAGCTCGGCGGAGACATACTGGCCGTATGCCACCACCTTCTGCCGCTCCGCCTGGACCACCTGCAGCTCCTCCACCAGGCACTTCTCCAGGTCGGCAGAGGAGTGCTGGACCTCCTCCACATGGGCCAGGGTGCACCGCTGCAACCTGGCCCTAAAGCCCTTGACCTCTGCATCTTCCAGGATCCCTGGGGTCTTCACGTCGAGGCTGGAGGCAGGGGGAGGGGAAGGGCTTCTTTGTCTCCTTTTGCTGGTTGCCTTCCCCCCATTCTTTTCGCTCTGAGGCTCCATGGGCGCCACTCCAGAGTCCTCCTCACCCGCCTGCGTCACTCACATGTCATGCCACCGCTCAATGTGGTTGATGACATGGTCCCCTCCCTCTGACGACAGATAACCTTATTGCAGATCTAAAAAGAGCAGAAAAAGATAGGAACATAAGAAGGGCCACACTGTGTCAGACCAATGGGCTGTCGAGCCCTGCCTGCATTCTGTCTCCACAAGTGGGTGGACTGGGTGGTCATCCAATCTCTCTCTGCAGGGAACTTCCATTCCTAACAGGTCATAGGGCAATTCATTCCCTTTTATTCCAGTCCCCGTGCCATACCTTGCATGTGGCAGTTCTGTCGCCCTTGTGGTTGAACCTCCAGACATCTGACAACTTGCGCCAAATGTCTGGGAGTGACACTTGTGAGCTCCACCTACGGGTCCGGCAAGTCCTCGTCCTTGGTCTGGTCCTGGCAGCAGGGCTGGCCCCAGGGCCGGAATCCGATTCCTCTCTGAAATGGGAATACATAAGAACACCAAATAAATATCATGCATTTATGATGATACCTCTAGTCCTCCCTTCTTGGGTGCTAGGGATGGCAACTAGAAAGCAGTAAAGCACGTGCAAATCCTGACTTCCCAGGGGTGCTAGGGGATGCTAGATATTGCAACTAGAAAGCCCCTAGCTGGCACGTGCAAATCCTGCCCTTCTTGGGGTGCTAAGGATGGCGATGGGAGATGGGACCCTGGCTGGAGGAAAGAGACTGCCCTTATTTGGGGGGGTGTAGGGAATGGGATGGCAACTGGAGAGTGGAGACTCTTGCTAGCCTGGCACATGTTTGGGTGAGGGTGCTGCTCATGCTAGAGCCCCCCACACTACAGTACCTCCTGACCCTCTCTCCCTGTGGCAGACATCCGCTGCCACCCACTGATGCCCACTGTTTGTGCCTGACTGATGCCCAGTCCACCCACGAACCCACCCGCATGCCAGTGAACTTGATCCAACGGATAGAGCCTTTCTTGTCCTAAAAGTAAAAAAAAAAGTTTACAAACCTGGCAGCACCTCCAGAGCCTGCCGCTTCTCCTCATCCGAGGAGTAAGTCGCCACCAGTGCTATGGGAGGTGTAGTGGGGCAGCAGCCTCGACTGCTACCACCTCCTCCTCCTCCTCCTTGATCAGCAATTTGACCCCCAGCCGGGGGATCAGCACTACAGCCGTCTTCATTAATTTTTTTTAAACAAACACTCTCACCCAAAACAGTCACCCACAACACACACCAACCACCCAAACACACAGCACAGCCAAACCCAACACAATCACAGCCAAAACACATGAACCAAGCAGCCACTGAGTCAAACACACACTCACTCACTACACAGCTCCGCACGCACTCGAATTTCCAGTTTCTGGTGCGATTTCCAGTTTCCCGTGCTCTCGCGTTATTTTTTCAGCCGAACGGCCGAACACGAACAGAACGGCTGAGCCGAACGGTCGAACCCGAACCCGGCGAACCACCCGAACCGCCCAAACTCAAACGCACAAACCAAACATGGCAGAACCGAACGGCAGAACCCGAACCGCAGTCTGTTCGCCCATCCCTAGGGGGGATGGGTGTGCACCCATGGAAACTCCATTGGTGGTGGGGGGTACACTTCCAGCACACACCCACCTCCACCCATCACCCACCCATGACGCTATCTTACAAAATGGAGGAGGCTCTGTGGGTGGAGAAGGGTGTGTCCTCATGTGCACACCCACCTCCACCGACTGCTGTCGCACGCCCATCCCCCCCACCATGTAAAAAGAGCCTAATTTCAGCTAGGGGCTGATTGCCTGGTTGGAAAGAACTTTCGGGACTGTTTGTTGAGCTTGGCAGCTGGCGGTATTGTGTACCTTGCATCAGACAGTAATGAGGGGTGCATAAGAACGGTATGGAAGGCTAATAAAGACTTTAAATGCTAATTCCCCATCTGAGTTGTGATTTGGGGCCCTAATCCTGACAACACTCAACCACCTGGTACCACCATCCTGCTAGATCCAGATTGGAGTGAGGGTAGCTCTCACTCCTGGACCTCTCAAAATGTGCCCCCATGCTTTGGTTGGAGCTAACTTCCTCCTCCCTCTCCTTTTCTCTTTGACTTCTCTCCCAGCTGGCCTCTTTCCCCCTTCTTTCCTGTGTTTTGACTATGACTCATCTGTTCCTGGAGTCTACATTGTTGCCAACCCACAAAACCCTGGAATCTTTCAGAACTGTTCCACTGCTGCCCGTCCACTTCTGTGGAATACGTACCCTGATTGGTGGGTAGTGCAACTGAATCATAATGGGAACTGAGATGGAGATAACTAAACTGTAGAGGGTTCAGAGGGGTCAATGAACATGATGAAGTTTATGGAAAACAAGTCTTATGAGGAAAGGTTGAAGGAACTTGTTATGTTTAGCCTAGCAAAGTGAAGACTAAGGGCAGACATGAAAACAGTCTTCCAGTATATGATGCTTATGTTTTAACCTATACAATACCTATGTAATCGAGGAGGAGCGAGACCAGGCTGTCTCCTTCCATGGGGTCAGTGCTGCTCTCTCTTTCTGCACTTTGAGATCAATAAAGAACTTCATACAGATTTTACAAACAGTGTAAGTATAAATTTTTCCTTAACACCCCCTGCCCCCTTCTCTGCTCCCTTTCCCCCTTTGCTCAAGTGAGGAATTACCGAGTACTATGCTGATTCCTAAGTTGTTCGGTAAAACTGAGTTGAGTATCAGGATACTTGGTAAAAATGGAATAATTCCAAATAATACTGAGATTCAGCCCTAATTTTGGACTCCTCAGTATTGGTACTTGGATCATTTTGGTGGTGCTATTTGTTAAAATGTTTAAATCTGACTATGAATGTGATTGCTGCATTATGTCACTCAGACTAATCGCACTAAAAAACCCCACCTCATAATGCCGCCAAAGTAAATGAAAACCGTATTAGAAAAATTATGGAACCAAAGAGTCAAAGTTGCAAATGTTGCAATGGAAGGAAAGACTAATTTGGATTTTCATTCATGGGCATGAATATGCAAATTGCTTTTGAATGCAAAAAGGCATATTTATTTCAACCCTAATTGTGATGATTATTATTACTAATAAGCTGTAAGCAGAGTAATATGACATTGCCCTTTGTCTCCTTTGAATGCAGGGTAGGGAACAGGGTAGCTGAAATAAGTACCTCCAAAAACTGGTATACCCATCTACTTTCTGGTACCAAAATTGACCCCCAAATTTGGAGTCGTACTAGGTACCCATTTAGGTCCCAATTTGGGTTCCCGTTGTCCCAGGATATTGACTCCTAGTCCCAATGTTTAGAACTTCTGTCACTTTTCAGTGCTTAGTCCCAATTCCCCAACCAGAAAATTTGTAAATAGGTAATGGAAATTACCAGTTTTCCAGGATCTGATCAGTAATCCGGTAGACAGTTTGGTATGCAACAATGCGTGTATTACCTGTGGGCAATACTTTTCCTTCCCATGGGCTACACTGAAAATTAGTATAAGCTCTGTACGCCAAAGGCAGCACAGAGTTAGGACCAACCTTGGCCAAGCGCCTCACTTGAACTTCTTGAGAGCCTCTTGAATCTCCCAAGCCACTGTTTGGACACCCTTGATCTATGCCATGGATCCATCCCATATACTTCAGTTCATGCCATCATCTCTTCTCTCTCTCTCTCCTTAAGCTCACTCTTTCCATGCTCAAAGGTAGGGGCTGTATCTGTGAGTCAGATGCAGGAACTAGGAAGGGGCCAAATAAATAAACAACTACAGGCCAGATTTAGCCGACTGGTCAAAGCATCCTCATCCCGTCCAAGTGTATGCAAGTGGCTAAAATTCTTCTACAGATGCTAGATACAGGGCTATCTTCTCTAGGTTGAATGGTTTTTTAGCCTTCATGGTCCCAGATTCAAACTCTGAGTTTCCTCCCTTCTAATTTGGTATTTAACCAAGGCCTGGGGGCCCTTTTTGCTGTCTGTGGAGGGGGTGGAAGCTGGAGACGAGAAGGGGCTGCTTCTAGCTGGGATTGGAGCTGCCTGCCACTCATTGGAGTTCCCTCCTTTCTAATTAGGTATTTAACCAAGGCCCGGGGGCCCTTGGGCGCCAGCCGAAGGGAGACACCAAAGGGTGTTACCCGTTGGTGCGGCCGTTCGTGGGGCTGTGTGTGGGTGGGGGCGCCCCTCCCCTGACAAGAGGACTGAAGGACAGCATTGAGTAGCCGAAGGACTCCTCCCCCCGTAGACTGATCTGTGGAGTGGAACTGTGAAGTTTGTCACGGAAAGGAGAGAGGAAGCGAGAGAAGACAGTTCTACACCAGAGTCCACAGTTGCCTTTGCGCGCAGCATCTTAGCATTCTAAAAGAAGGTGGTGGAGTCGGGAAAGCTAGCTGGGAAGCCCGAGCTGATGCTTGGACTCTTGTCAATTGCATTCACCTGATGGAGCAACGAGCCGGAGCATTGCGGAGTGGGGGCGGAGCCAGGAAACCTGCAGAGTTAAACGTACTTGTTCCTTGGGGGCGCGAGCCTCAGGTGAGAGCTTAAGGGTACTGCCCTTGTGAGCAGCCCTTGGAGTAGTTTGGAGCCAGGAGCTCTATTTCTTATATTTTGTATATTTTAAATTTTAGTATTTATTGTTAATTAGTTTCTGTTTTATATATATATCTAAGATTTGATGATACATTTGAATCTTTGTATGCGATCTTATGATAGGTCGGTTTTGGTTGCATCCCTTGTGGAGGGCTTGAACAAGAAACTAGCCCTAGAAGTAAGAATATTGTATTAACAAGAGATTGAGCTATCTCCCTGCACTATAGCTAATCTATATTCCTATTGGGAAATAAAGAAAACAGAGGCCCAAGGGATATAGAATTAGCGCTGTGTGAGGGGGGGTAAAATTGTGGTGCCTTGGGAAGACGCAACAATATTTTAGAGGTGGGGAAGTGAGTATTGATGGGAGAGAAAAGCGTTAGGGGTGAAGGATCACCGGCTGAGGGTTTTATGGGTTTGCCACGATCCAAATGCCCCAAAAACGATCTTCATAATGACCCCCTCCCCGCCCCAGTTGCTATCTAATAGGTTTCATTGCCTACAACAGGCAGATGAATTTGCTGATTATGAGGAGACATGTCAACATCCAAAGGCTGAAGCACTTAAGGCCCAGTGTTATCTAATAAGTAAAACGGTCAGCCTTTTATTTACGAGCATATCTGATATTAATCAAACACTCCTTTTGGATTAGACAGCAATTGACTGAAGTCTTATTAAAATTAGATTCTGGTCAGTATAGTATGAAGCCTGAGGAGGAAACTGTGAAGAAAGTTCCCCCAGGTGGGATGAATAATCAATCAGCTGTGTTAACTAGTCATAGATATAGGAATTCTTCTGATCGATACCAAATATTACCCAATGCTATATGGATTAAAGCTCGGCTTCTGGGTAATGGGCCTGTACCACGATGGGATGAGGTAGCTGACACTGTTCGAAATCTCTCACTATTGTTGAGAACTAAAATCGATCCAGGAGAAGAATTTGGGGTTACTTCGTTGAGAAGCTCTAGTCCATACTTGTGCTATACTTTTTAAATCTATGATACTTCCAATTAAAATCTTCAAAGCCAGGAAAAGTTTGTTGCGCAAGGGTGTATCTATCTATTGATAGAGTTTATATGTGAATTAAGGAAACTGATTCTACTATTGATTCGGCACCTCGTGAGCACCTGACTTTCCCAAATAATGAGACTCTGGGTGTTCGTCGACAGAGGGAGGGGGTTGGGAGTATTACTGGTCCGGTGATTAATCAGGCTACTGCTAATGAGCCTGAGAGTATGGATACACAGACGGTTCCTACCCCAGGGGAAATATGTCAGCAGGCAAAGGTTGAACCTATTGTAGGGACCTCAGTAGCATCTCTATCTAAGGTAGGCAGCCAAGTGGAAAACCTCACTAGGTTGATAGAGGATGGCCAGATGGGAAATAGGGCTATAGAGGAGAAAGTGGAGGTGCATGATCAAGGAGGTGCTGGTTGCGGGTTGCCGACTGGTCAAAGCATCCTCATCCCGTCCGAGTGTATGCAAGTGGCTAAAATTCTTCTACAGATGCTAGATACAGGGCTATCTTCTCTAGGTTCAATGGTTTTTTAGCCTTCATGGTCCCAGATTCAGACTCTACTGATATCTCAGATGACATCACATTTTAGGGCAAGGGTGGGCAAAGTTTCCTAATCCCGAGAGCCAAATCAATTTACCACAATGGGTCCAAAGAAACACTGGTAGCACTAGAACCACTGTTTGCCCACTTCTGTTGTAGGGTATCACAAGAAAGGGGAGCTAGTGTTCCATGGTGAGCACTGGATTTTCCGCAGCTGGAGAATTAAAAATAAATAAAACAGCAAATGTCTTTATTAATATACTTGGTTCTCGTTTTGCCGATTGCTTTTTAGAAACTGAAAAGAATTACACTTGCATGCCATCGCTTGGCTCTGAGTCTGTGAAGTGACTGAGAATAGAATTGCAAACTAGGAAGTTTTATTTCAAGTTGGATTTAAAACTGCAATTGAACAACCATTTTTAGCAATAGCCAGGTGTAACTGGGTACACTCGTTGGCAGGATGAGGGCCCTGGATAAAGATTCATAAAAGTCTAAATGAGCAGGGGGGCTTTAAGAGCCTAGGACCAGGAATTACAAGACACCTGGGTTGAGGTGTTGAAAAGCCAAAGAAAGAAGGGGGGCATGGTGTTGACTAGGGAAGTCAATTGAGCTTGGGCCAGAGGCTGTGAGGTAACAGACCTCACCAGGCTGAGTTTCGCATGGAGACAGAACTCAACAACTGAGGAGCAGCCTTCCACAGACGGGGCTCTGGATTGCCAGTGGGATCCAACCAGGCAACTCTACAATAAGGGGTGTTTGGCTTGGCTGGGTCAGAGTTACTGTGGGGAGGAAACCCCTCGGTCAGAGCTGCTGTGGGGACCCACCAGCTTGTGGGAGAAGCCCCTATATTGTGAGGTGTTGGGTGGCCAGAGATTAATCAGCCAGTCCCCAAGCCAAACGGAGCATAGAGAGAGTGTAGTAGCAGGCCGGCAAATTCCCCATATCAGGGCACTGAGGACCCTGAAGGAGGCCTGCTCCTTGTGCACTGCTACAGCGGGTTAGAGGCTTGGATCAGTGAAGGATGGATGTTCTTCCATATCTCAAACAATTCAACTAGAGTTTCTTGGGCAGAGATACCCAAACTGTGGACCGGGGTTCAGAACATAAGTGCCCTACTGGGTCAGACCACTGGTCTATTTCCAACAGTGGCTATTCTTGATTGCTTCAGAGAAGCACCCAATGGGTCACCATGGAGTGATCCATTCCCTGCCGTTCAAACCTAGCTCCCAACAGTTGGAGGTTACATACCCTGACCAATGTGAATAATAATAATTTATGGATCTATTCTCTAAGACCTTATCCAGTCCCTGTTCAAACACAGCTATGCTCTGGGCCTTAATACCATCCTCTGGCAACACGTCTCGTACACTAACTGAACGATGAGTGAAAAAGTACTTCCTTTGGTTTGTTCTTTAAACCTGCTGCCAACTAGTTTCATAGAGTTTCCTAGTTCCAGTATTGTTTGAGAGGCTAAATAACTTCCCTCTATTTACTTGTTCCACTCCACTCATGATTTTATAGACTTCCATGATATCCCCTCACCTGAATCTCTTCTCCAAGAAGAAAAGCCCCAGCCAATTGAGCCGTTCTATATTTATTTTTTTTGCCGTTCTCTGAACCTTTCCCATTTCTACACTAGTTGTGATTTGGAAAAGGTGCAAATGTACTGGACCCCTAGTGCAGTTGTACCATCTGCAGAAGAGGTTGAGATCCCTGTTGATTAAAGCTGAAATGAAGACCTGCAAAAATAAACCCATTGAATCCAAATGGTCTGACCCAAAACAAAGGAACTAAGTAGAGAACGTTGCTCGATTGATTAACCCTCTTTTTTCGGTTTGTTCATTTTGTTCATTTTGCCTGTATCCAGGTTTTACCCCACCAATTTCCATTGTTCCTGGAACAAACAAACCAAACAAACCCAAAAGAAATAACTTCAGTTGTGAAAAACCACTTGCTCAAACGTTGTTGGAGTGCTATTTGAGTCAAGTAGCCCCAGCTCATAATTGGGAGGAGGGGGGGATACAAGACTCCACGCACATCTGGATGCAGAAGCATCATCCTCATTTCCAGTCTCTTACCTGAGAGGTTCAGGGTAGAGCTGAAATGAGTACCTGCAAAAACAAGCATACCCAACAAATTTCTGATACCTGAATTGACCTGACAACTTTAGGAACTGATCGGTACCCAATTGCAACCTGATTCAAGTACCTAATGTCCTGGAATTTCAACTTCTGGTCCTGGAATGTCGACGTCCAGTACTGATTTTATTTATTTTTTATCTTTTTTTTTTCCACTTCAGACACCCTTTTTAAAAAAAATTATCCCAGAAAGTCAACTTCCTTGTTCCAATTTTTCAACTTCCAGTCCTGATTTTTTATTTTCCATCTTGATATACCAATCGTAATTGAAAAATCGATACCAGAAATTATTGATTTTTTCCCCCCCCCCAGGCATCTAAGTATCGGATTGCTATCCAGGTAGCTAGTCGAGTGCTTGATGCAGTACTCAAAAATGCAGATATTTCCTCGGCTCCTTCAGCCTTTCCCACCGACCCCCCTCCGCCTCCCCCTCTATGTGCCCCTTCCGCAATATGCAGGCCCTTACTCCCTCGGAGTTTGCCGCACATCTTTCCCCCCTTCTCCCCCCCGTTTTCGCCTCCTCCTCCCCTGACTCTGCTGTCTCTGCTCTCAACGCTTCTCTCTCCTCGACCCTTGACTCTCTTGCCCCCCCCTCTGCTCGCCCCGTCCGCCCCCTCGACCCCCGCCCCTGGCTTACCCCTGCCATCCGCTACCTCCGCTCCTGCGCCCGGGCTGCCGAACGCCTCTGGCGCAAATCCCGCTCCCTCCCTGACTTCCTCCATTACAAATTCTCCCTCTCCTCCCTCTCCTCGGCTATCTCCCTAGCTAGGCAGCGCTATTATGCCTCTAGGATCGAATCTTTCTCCCGCGACCCTCGCCGCCTTTTCTCTACTTTCGACTCCCTTCTCAAACCCCCCTGCCCTCCCCCGCCCTCTTCCCTTGCTGCTCGGGATCTTGCGTCGTTCTTCACCTCCAAGATTGACAAGATCCGTCGGGATATTGCCTCCCGCCCCCCTCCGCCCCCCGCTCCCCTCCCGCCCCCTCCCCCGCCCCCCTCCCTCCTCACATCCTTCCCTCCTGCCTCTCTCCAGGAAATCTCTGCTCTTCTCTCTTCATCCAACCCCTCCACCTGCCCCCTTGACCCGATCCCCTCCCGCCTCCTGACCTCTATTGCTCCCACTGTCGCTCCCCCCCTTCTGCATGTTGTCAATCTCTCCCTTTCCACAGGCTCCTTCCCCTCTGCCTTCAAACATGCCACTGTCTCCCCCATCCTCAAAAAGCCTACCCTGGACCCTTTCGATCCCTCTAGTTACCGGCCGGTCTCCCTCCTTCCCTTTGCTTCGAAGCTCCTGGAACGTGTCGTCTACTCCCGCTGCCTGAACCTCCTCTCTGCCAACTCCTCCCTCGACCCTCTCCAGTCCGGCTTCCGCCCCCTCCACTCTACTGAAACTGCCCTGGCCAAGATCACCAATGATCTACTTGTCGCTAAATCGAAGCGCCACTACTCCGTTCTTGTCCTCCTTGACCTCTCTGCCGCCTTTGACACTGTCGACCACTCGCTCCTCTTGGACTCCCTTTACTCTTTGGGCTTCCGTGGCTCTGTCTTTGACTGGTTCTCCTCCTACCTCTCTGACCGCTCCTTTAATGTCTCCCTCCCCGAGTCGACCTCCCCCTCCCTTCCCCTCTCGGTTGGGGTTCCCCAAGGTTCTGTCCTTGGCCCTCTCCTCTTCTCTATCTACACCCGGTCCCTTGGTGAAATTATTGCCTCCCACGGGTTCCAATACCATCTCTATGCTGATGACACCCAACTCTATCTCTCTACCCCCTCTCTCTCCTCCTCTGTCCGCTCACGCCTCGTCGACTGCCTCTCTGATATCTCCGCCTGGATGTCCCGACGCCAACTCAAACTGAACATGGCCAAGACTGAACTCCTCATTTTTCCTCCCTCCCCCTCCTCTCCCTCTGACCTGACCGTCTGCATTGATGGGGTCACCATCCGTCCTGTTCTCCGTGCCCGCAGCTTGGGCTTCATTTTTGACACGCACCTCTCCTTTAAACCTTACATTGACTCTGTGGCCAAATCCTGCCGATTCGCTCTCCTCAACATTGCCCGCATTCGCCCCTTTCTATCTGTCTCCTCGGCCAAAATCCTTGTTCATGCCATGGTTATCTCTCGCCTCGACTACTGCAACCTCCTCCTTGCTGGCCTCCCTCGCTCCCACCTGTCCCCCCTTGTGGCGATCCAAAACTCTGCCGCCAAGGTCATTCACTCTGCCCGTCGCTTCGACCATGTGACGCCTCTCCTCCTCTCCCTTCACTGGCTCCCCCTTCCTGAACGTATCCTGTTCAAACTCCTGGTTTTCACGTTCAAATCGCTCCATGACCAAGCTCCCCCTTACCTCTCGGACCTAATCGCCCTACGCGCTCCTGCGCGCGCTCTCCGCTCTTCCGCTGTCCCCTCCCTCGCTCTCCCTCGCTTCTCCTGCTCGCCCAACCGCCTTCGTCCCTTCTCCCTCGCTGCCCCGCATGCCTGGAACTCCCTCCCTGCCGACGTCCGCCTCGCCTCCTCCCTCCGCTCCTTCAAATCCCTCCTCAAGACCCACCTTTTCCATGCTGCCTTTCCCAATGCCCTCTAGTCTTTCCCCTTGCTCTTACTGTCAGCCCTCCTCTGCTGACTGCTGCTACCGACCACCTTGTAACCAAGCCAAGTACACGCACCTGAGACTTCGCATCCGCCTGAATGTTTGTTTGTCTTCTCCCATGTCTCTCCCGCTGTCCCCTCTCCTTGTCTCCCCCTCCTTGTCTTTTAGATTGTAAGCCACAGGTAGGGACCGCAGCTGATTATATGTTCTGTACAGCACCAGGTTGTTACTGGCGCTTTATAAATGTTTAATAATAATAATAATAATAATATTGTCTGTGGGTACTAAATTAAATATCTGTTTTGACTGTAGTTGAGGGTGATCTTGATCATAAGAATAAAACTGACAATATCTTAATGCCTCTATAGAGATCTATGGCATAACTGCACCCAGAGTATTGGGTGCAGTTTCGGTCACCCCATCTTAAAAAAAATGTAGTAGAAACAGAAAAGATAGAGAGCAGGGCAACCAAAATGATAAGGGGTATAGAATCACTCCCCTATGAAGAGAGGCTAGATAGGTTAGCACTTGTCAGCTTGGAGAAGAGACGAATGAGGATGGACATGTATAAAATCATGAGCAGTGTTACATGAATAAATAGGTAACAGTTATTTACCCTCTCAAATAGTACTAGAACTAGGAGACACCCAATGAAACTAACAAATAACAAATAAAAGAAAGTATTTTTTATTCAACACACAATTAAGTTGTGGAATTTGTTCCCGAAGATGTGGTCAAGGCCAGTAGTAAATCTGGGATTAAGAAAGGATTGGACAAGTTTCTGGAGGATAGGTCCATTAGCCGCTATTAGCTGGGTGGGTTTTGGGAATCGTAACCTCTTACTGTTGGGAGCTGGGAGTGAACAACAGAGAATGGATCGCCCCATTGGGACCTGTTGGTTACTTCATCCAAGTAACCGAGATTGGCCACTGTTGGAGACAGGACGCTGGGCTCAATAGGCCATTGGTCTAACCCAGTATGGCACTTATGTTCTTAGTATGGGTGGCACTAAAAAGCTAACTGGCAGTTGTGGCAACAGCCAGCAGCCTTGGCCCCCATCAAGACTAATCTGACCCTGAACTAGGGGTTGGCAAAGGATGAAAAGGAAAAAGGTATCTTACAGTCATAGGGTGATTTGAGACGTGATGGGCAGCAGCATTGACCCGGGGCCGTGGGGTGGTTTGGACCACGGGCGGGGGTGAAGGGGTGCACCAACAGATGTTCGCCCCATTGCCCCCGGCCATGGGGACTGTCGAACCACAGCCCGGGGTCAATGCTGCCGCCCGTCACGTCTGTTGGGCAACCCCCCTCCCGGAGGGGGTGGGGCCGTGTGATGCAGCGTGCAGCCGCACGGCCCAGCCCCCTGCACTCCCTCCCCGAGACAGGCAGCCGCAGCAGCCTATTTGGCTGCTGCCACCACCTGCCGCCTGTCACCAGGACTCAAACGCGGTGAAGGTAAGATAACAGACGTTACTTTTCCTTCACCGCGTTCTGGATTCCCCCTAACCATGCTTCGTTTGCCACCGTGGTGCAGGAGAACAAAGTGTGGTTAGGTTCACCACGGGGGCTGGTTGACTGAGGTGAACATCTGGATGCGCGCAAACAGACGTTCACCTCCGTTCACACACACACACCCCGCGATTGACTGAGGTGATTTCAGACAACATAACATCTGAAATCACCCATAGCGTCTAGCAAGGCAGCCCGACCAGGCTCTCTGAATACCCCCCTCCCATGCTTATGGGACCCAGGGATGGAACGTTGGGGACAGGTTGGAAATCCAGAATTTCTTACTTTACAAATTTTGTTAATTGGTTTGACTTGATCCATGCTTGAGGAAGGGCTCCCCTCCTCCTCCTCTGCCACTGAAAAGTTAAGGGCTTGATCCTGCAAGATGGAGAGAAACCGGATGCTTAGTAGCAAGGCCCAGCCTTAGGCTAATCCAGCTGGGATGTAATTCCAGACCTCATGAAGAAAAAGACCTTAGGTAAGGTCTTGGGATGGGCGAGAGTCAGAGTGGGGCCTTGCACAAGCAGCTGTGTTGGCAACTGTAGTGGCATGACACCCCCTCCCTCCTTCCAGGATGCTGCCCCCCAGTACTGAAGCAGGCCCCCACAGAGGAAGCACCAATGCCCCACACTTCATGGAATCCTACTGCGCTCCAGTGCAGTCCCAGGGCTCTGAACAGGGGTGGCACGTCTGGGAGGAGGGAGGGCAGTGCCCCACCAGCTGGTACTACAGCTGGTTTTGTAGGGTCTCACCCTGAGCCTCCCATCCAAACCCACTCTCCCCCGTTCCGCCCATATCCACCGCAGAATTGGCTCTGTTAAAAGCTGTCAATAGAAACCCAGTACCTCGATAGGGCTCATTCTCAAAGCTGTGATTCTGAGCTGCCCTTGAATCATGCACTGGGGGCTTCCACTGGGGAAAATCTCAATGTATATGTTTTTACAGAGAGAAGAAAGAAGGGGGGGAGGCTAACAAATGGAAATATAACCCTTCTGACCGTCCCCCAGGCATAAGGTGTCATTCACCCGTAACCCCCCTAAAGAGATAAATATTATCTTGGAAATTATTATTGTATTTGATTTACGGATGGCATAAAAGCTGAAGCGGTGAGAATCAATAACTTTTGGGAGAATTTCTAGAATGAAAATGAAACGCGTTTGGAAGAGGAGAGAAGGAAGAAAGTATTTCATTACAGTGGCTACAATCCCCTCCCCCCCCCCCCCAACACACACACACACGTGCGCGTGTGCTGTGTGTGTGCGGGAGTTGCGCTGCACAATTCCCCAATAACATGGAATGTGTGACTCCCACACATGATCCGTCTGTGCACGCACATGTACGGGACACAGGGCGTTGAAATGACCCCAGTGCATCTCACCTCTTGGTCATCCATTCAGGTTCTCTCTCTGCTAAGAGATGGATATTTACTTCCTGACAATCCAGAGAGATGAGGCATGTGCTACTAGAGCGACTGTGAACTATTGTCACTGATGTAGACTGAGACAATGATTTAGGAATAGTCAGAAGGGGAAAGTGATTAGGGGAAGGGGAATATGGCAAATTTAACCAAACTGCTGGTGCCACAGTTTAAGCCATATGTCTCTGACACGGACCTTACCATCATCACACATGTTACCTCAAGATTGGATGACTGCAACATGCTCTACGTGGGACTACTTTGGTGATGATTCAGAGACTGCAGCTGGTGCAGAATGCGGGGGCTCGCCTCCTTAGGGGGGTGAGTTGTCGCGAGCACATTACACCGGTGCTCCGTTCTCTGTACTGGCTGCCAGTAGTCTACTGGGCCCAATTCAAGGTGTTGGTTTTGTCCTTTAAAGCCCTAAATGTCCTGGGCCCTATCTATCTGCAGGATCCCCTCACCCCCCGGGTCCTGGATCGACCTCTGTGATCGACAGGGGGCACCCTCCTTGAGGTCCCCCGGGTTTCCCTGGTGTCGACTATGAGGAGGCCATTCTTGGTGGCCGCACCGCGACTGTAGAACACCCTCCCGCTGGAGGTCTGCCTGTCCATAGACCTCCCCTCTTTTCGTAGGCAGTGTAAGACCTGGCTGTTCTGCCGGGCCTTTGGTGAGGTGAGACTGGTTATAGGGAGGGTTGGGGGGGTTCTTTGTCTCTTTGCCAGGTTTTAATGTTTTTATGTTGTGTTATATTTAATTTTATATTACTTGTTTTTATTATTGTAAGCCACCCCGAGCTGTGGAAGCAGGAGGGGGTGGCATAAAAATGTAATAAACTAAACTAATGCAGGATCAGATAACAATTTAAGAATTGTCAGAAACCATACCGGAACCGTGTCTGCTGCTTATCGTCTGTCAGGCAGAGAGTAGAGAACCTAGCCCACATTGAATTACTTACAGGCTTTGTGAAATTGACCAGAGAAAGGGGAACCTCATACATTCTGCTAGGCTTCTAAGCCAGGGTGGGGAACCTCAGGCCATGGGGCGTGGGGAGGAATCCAGTTTTTAATGTGGCTCATTTCCAGTTCCTGGATCTAGCCCCTGAATAAACTTCCTTCTCACAGGCACTGAAAGCCTGACCTCAGGGGAAAGACGCAGAGAGGAGGGCGTCTTTAAAAGTAATGTTGATCAGGTGACAAATGGCCCCAGCATGTGGTTGGGTATTTTCAGACGTGACGGGGCCGGTATTGGCCCCGTCATGGAATCACCCATTGATCCCCCACTGGGATCAAAACGGGCGTCAAACAGATGTGCCGGCTGATCCTGGCGGGGAATCGGGGGAGGGGGCGGGGCCGCGTGGCTCAATGTGTGGATGCACAGCCCCGCCCCCCCATGCTCCCTCGGCTGCCTGTCCTCCAGGAGACGGGCGGGCACTGTGGCCAATGCGGCCACAGCACCCGCCAGCCCCTCCAGGGCATTGACCATGCCCCAGAATCTTGCCGCTGATTCCGGGCCATGGTTAGGGGACAGACGAGATGATCCCCTTGATCATGGGGGGAATCGCATTCAACACGCAAACGGAGATGGTCTGCCAGGACGTCCGTTTGCATGTTCAATGTGATTCCTCCCCGTGATTCACGAGGGTGAACATCTGGCGGGGAGCTTCAGTTCCCCCCAACAGATGTTACGAGACCACGATCACCATGTGGGAATTCCCCATGGTTGAACGTGATCTCGTAACATCTGAAAATACCCTTTGAGTCACGTGGCGTGTAAGCAGCATAACGATTTGAACGTTGTCTTGTCATGTGTTGGGTTCCCAGTAAACCTGAGATGTGAGCACGATTGCATTGCTGTCTTAACTCACATGTTCCCCATGAACACGTCGGGAGCATTAAGTTTAAAGAGATCAAGTGGTGTGCTTGCATCAACCTTCAGTTATTGGATCAATAGAGTACTGTGTTCCCTCAAGGCAGCAACTTCTGCAAGGGACACTAGCACCTGCTCGGCAAGACAAAGCACAGAGGAAAGTATTATTATTATTATTATTATTATTTTATTAATAACAAACATTTATATAGCATCAGCAGTGTACCTGGCACTTTACAAAGTAATAAAATAGACACGGTTCCTGCCCCTAGGGCTTACAATCTGAGAGACAGGAGCTTGGGGAGAGACTTAGGAAGGGGATCAGAGGGAGAGACAAGGGGTCTAACATTCATGAAGATGCGAGGTCTCAAGTGCACATACTTGGCTTAGTTACGATGAGAATGACAGCAGGCAGGTCCATGTTGCAAGGATAAGGGTAAACAGGCCGTAGGTATAGGAATAGTGGCTCAGCAGGATGAAGAGTCAGACAGGCAGGATGAAGAGTCAGGATGAAGAGTACTTTCACAGCTGCTTAGAAATCCCATACGTCAAAGGTTGTGCCTGCGTTCTGAGGAAAGGTGTGGAGGGGAACACCCTTTGCCTCCATAATTGGGTGCAGGTCTAAATATGGGGCACACTTGAACATGGGGTGCAACCAGTGTCGTGTCACTATCCCAAGACAGTTTGAGACACACTTTAACATTACATTTAAAGATGCCCATGGCTAACGAACTGATCCAGATCACAGACATATGACCTGGACCCTCCTCTTCCTGAGCTCACACACCTCTGACCACTATGGGGACCTCACCCCTTGTGTTAATTTTCAGGGTGGCCCCTGATGGGGAAAAGGCTCCTCCTCCCTGTTCTAAACACTGAGCACATGCCAGTCTCTCTGCTTGACATCTTAACAATGGGGAGCAGGGAGGTTCTGGGGATGGGGTTCTCTGTTTCCTGGTTGCCAGCTGTCAGGAGAGAAGCAGCCTGCACGGCCTGCAATTCTTAGAGACTTGATGAAACCGACCAGGGGAAAAGGGAGCCCAGTTGACTCTTGCCAGTGCAGCTTTTTTATACATAATGTGGACTACATATCAGGAAAGACTCATGTTGGTGGCTCCACACTTTCAAGCAGTGTCCAAGCATCTTTCCTGTCGCAGGGTGGGCATTTGCACACATACACATAGTACAAAAAGTTTTTTAAAAACCCAAAAAACAATTGGGTAGTGTTATGTCTGATAATACCTTGTGAGGTAGTTGAATTAAGGTCTAGAGAAGAACTGAAAAGAGTAATCACTACTATCCAGTATCCTACCTGATATCCTTGTATCTGATAATCCAGTTGGCGGCTGATAGTATCTGACTTAACATCCAGCTGCTTTACAGTTATCTACATTACTGTTTACTGCAGTATGGTTTACTGTCCACTGTTTACCTCATGACCAGACTGCCTCCTTATTGTTTATTTACCATTTGACTTTTTTTAAACATACCCTCACATACTGGTGAGGTTATGCCATACTGGTAAGCAGTAATGTGTAAGTGGTAAATGGTAATATCCGCATTCTGGTTTGGCAGTTAACCTCCATAGTCACTGAATCATTACCGGATAACCACCAAGTTAACTGGATACCAGATATTCATGGATAGTTTTGACACCATATTGGTTTCAGTTCTAGTCTGGATTTATAATAGGCAATATAGTCAAGTGAGAAGCAGGGAATGGATGATGCATCACTCAGTCTGTGACAAACTGGAGCGCTTTTCTGAAGCAACCAAAGTTGACCACCATAGGAGATGGAATACTGGACTTGATGAGCCATTGGTCTGACCTAGAGTTGAAACAGCTAGCTCATTTGCTACCCATGCGTAATATCTGCAATTCTGAATACCGTGTTAGGTACTTGACAGGCTATCTAATTATATATCAGGTACCCAGATACCTGGAAAATTGGTAATTTCCGTTCCCAATTTCTTGATTTTTTTCTGGTTACCGAGTGGTAAATTAGGACAGAAAACCAAAAAATCAGATTCAGAAGTCAACATTCCAGGACACTGGGTACTCGAATCAGATTGAAATTGAGTACCAATCAGTACCTGATATTTTGGATTCAGTCCGGATACTAAAACGTCAACAGGTGTATATCCCTTTTGTGGGTACTCATGTCAGCTTTAGTCTGACACAGTAGGGCAGTTCTTCTTGGGTTCTTAAAGATTTTTTGAAACTGTCCCATTTTACATTATTTAAAATTTGATGCTTGTATGTGACAGTACCAGGGATGTTCGCTTATTCCATGAGAGATTTTGTCCAAATAGCATACTTCAAACATCTTATCTACAATACGTATAATAAATACAAGTGGAGTAATTTGTTTTCTTTTTCCATGAAAAATTTCAATCCCGTCAGCTCCCTAAAAGACAAACCATCTTCTGAGACACTGTGATTTTTCACATAATTACTGCATTCACCCGAAGGCAAAAATGCTCAGATGTGGATGATGGCTTCTCCTCACTTGAGAATTTTCACTGCATAAGCACATATTCTGAAGTGTGGCCCAAGTATTTATTACAGAACGAGCCAGATAATCCTGGAAGCTCAACTAAAGGAGCAATTTCATATGATCAAAACAGACTCGTCTCCACCTGAAGGGTGCAGTGTAGATACTAGTTACATAGCAATGGGCATATTATTTAACTTTCACAGATGAAAATGGGAGCGCAGCAAAAATAAGTAATAGCTCTTAGTGAGGCGAAACTCAAGCACAAGTGCTAAATCCAGTGGTGTGTTTCTTTGTGGGGACCCAGATGCTAAATCATATGGGAAACCATATGCTCCATTTGATGAATTACTTCTGTTCGCTAAAAGGAATAAATTTTGTTTCCCAACCGTATATGAAAGGCCCACTGGCACATCCTGAAAAGCTTTGACAAAATGCTTCACTTAAGAAGGGATGTTCCCAGGGGGTGTCGTGTTTTCTGGGGCATGTTTTTTTTACATTCTTTATTATCACGTCCTTTCTTCCACAAACTCCTACAGGACTGGAATGGGAAACACATTGGTTTTTAACTTGGCTCCCTACAAAAAGGAGGGGGGAAATGCTTATGATTTGAGGTCTGTGGATATTTGGTCTACTTTTTTTCTTCTTCTTCTTGGTGTATGACCGATAGTTCAAACTTCACCCCTCTTCCACCAGTTGTGGCCCTGCTCTCCCTCCTCCTCTCATAGGAGCGTCTTGCTCCTCTACAGGAGCTACCTGGGATCCCCTAAACTCCTAGCACCCTGATCCACTGCAGCGGCTACTGACTGGATGTTCACTAGCCACTAGTTCTGAAAGCAGGTAGCTCATTTTCTATCCCAGGTAAAACCTGTAATTTTGACTGTCATGTCAGGTCTCCAACAGGACAGCCAAGTCCCCATCAAGCACCTGATTACATAAAAATCCTGAGTATTGCCATTACCGGCTGTCTGACTGGTCATTTTAACCTAATGCTACCAATTGGTAAAACAGTACATTGGTAAAGAAATTGGGACAGGAAGTAGAACAATTGGTATCGGAAGTCAGAAAACCAGTATTGGAAAACAGAAAATCAGGATGACAATGGTATTTTGATACATTGGGCAACCCACTGGGCACTAATCAGGTACAAATTGGTACCTGATCTTATCAGATTGGTCTGAGTACTGCAGTTTTGATGGATACACCCACTTTGTGGGTGCACGGTCCACTCTAGTTACCAGTCATCTAGATTTGACCTGATGTTTTGAGGATTTAACTAATTCTGGATTCAGGGTGAACCCCCAATTTCTCCAACTTGTCCAAGGTTAGGATTGCCATATGTGCAAATTTTTTGAGGGCACCTATGAGGAAGACGGGTTTCAGGAATGCATTGGAGCCAATGCATCCCTGCATCCTGTCTTACTCATAAGTGCCCTATAAAAATGTGCACATCTGGCAACCCTATCCAAGGTGCCTCTCTAACCCAAAAAAATGGTGGCTTTGGGGGCGCGACTATTCTGGAAAGGAGTAAGACAGGGGCTCTGATGTGTGGTCGCACCCCCTGTGGAGCCCCATGATGCCACAAACAAGTTCAAAGACGCACCTCTACACAATGCCTATTAACAGCGTTGCTGCACCAGGAGTAAGTCTTTGCAGGTGCAACCCCAACAAACCCAGAATCACAAGGGAATGAGTCTCACCACTGCTTTATTCATATATAGCCAATGTCTCCGTTGCCACGTACATAGTTGCCCATACAAAACAGGATTTCTTCCCTTCCGGTTCCTTTAACCAGGCACTTGTTACTCCCTGCATTATAAGTTCCTTAAAGAACTTCCTTGTAGCTCTTGGTTACTCTTTCTAGCCTTTCTGACCAGGCATATAGCACTGCCAAACCTTTTCCTTCTAATCCAGAGCCCAGTTAAGAGCTGCCTTCTCTCCAAGTCAGTTTCTCCCTGACTGAGCCCTCATGCCCTGTTTTTGTGCTTTGTGCTGGCTCAGCCATGCCCTGTCCAACTGGTCTCCGTTAAACCTTTTAGGGCGCTTTCCAATGCAGAGCCTTTGGGGAGGTCTGGGAGTCGAATAATGTGCAGCTTCTGTCTCAAGAGAAGGGTGGAAGTGCATGTCTTGTGTCCGGCAGGGAGGTGAAATCCTACTCTGCCAGAAGCGCACGTTTGCCGGCAAAGACCTGCATTTCCGCCCTTCCTACAAGATGAAAGCTGCGTATCATTTACCTCTCAGAGAATCCTGCCATGTCAAAGTCTGCGCGTTTCCCTCCTGGTTCATTTCGTCTGAAAGCGCCCTTAGAAGTCCTTAATCTGACTTCTATATGTCCCTCTTAAAGGGCCAGCTGCCCACATTACCTGCTCCCTGTTATGATGCCCTTCTCCCCAAACTGATGCTGTAGATGGAACCCTCCCGTGCAGGATGCCTGCAAGCCATTTAGCCAAAAATATGAGAGCAAGATGTTTACTGGTAAATGGAAAAGCTTCTTCCTCAGATTAACCCAAGGAGAATATCCAATCTAAACTGGAGCCAGGCTTTCCACGACACTTGGCAGTCATGCTGCAGGTAAAGAATGAAAGGGCTGGCTGCAGCAGTGAGAATTGTTAAATGTTTAAAGTGGGGATGCGATGGGGAGGCACAGGGTGGGGGATGTTGATGCTGGTGGAGCCTAGCAGACCCATCTCAGCATTCTGTGTGTGGATGGGTGGACTCCAGCAGGTCCATTCCTTCTACTCTGTTGGGTCCTACTTCTCTTCCAACTACCACAATCCTGTAGAGCGTGCTGTAGACTGGTTGAAAGACAGGAAGCTGGATGTGGTCTGCAGCATAAGGATTCCCTAGCCCTCTTTTCAATGGTTACTATCGCCAGATGGGGTAAATCAGTGCCAAAGTCAATGAACGTACACCAGATGAATTAACACGAGGAATTCATTGTAGATATGGGCCTTGGAGTTTGAAACTGAGTCAAACTAGTGTTCTGAGGGAAAGGCCCATTCCTAGTTTCACTGGAAAGAGAAACCTAAAATATCACACAATTCAGCACATACCAAATGTTACAATGGACACTATCAGAGAGACCCACCTACCAACTCTGTCATTGCCTTCTGAACTAGATAAGAAGAGGTATAATGTAACAAAAAACAGACAATGGGGGTGATTAGGGATGTGCGAACATAGTTCGGATGTTCGGAGTTCAAACCGAATTCGGTCTGTTCTGATGTCCGAACCGAATGCCTGAACCGAAGTCGAAAACAGCCGAACACTTTGGTTATGTTCGGGTGAGTTCGGATGAGTACGGGGGTGGGAAAAACATGACTTCAGGTGGGAAAAATGTGATTGAGAGGGGGAGGCAGCTGAGGAGCAGACTTCCTGGCACCAGGGGTGGAGACCAGGGGTGGTTTCAGGGCCAAATGATACTGATTCCAAAAAAAAAATCTTCAAATTCGGTATCGGTATCAATAGCGCTATTTCCGAACTCCACCGAATCGAACGCGAACTCGGGTTTCGAACCAAACGACGAGCATCCGAACATCCAAATTGCATTCTGTTCAGACATCCCTAGGGGTGATCCCACACCCGCATGCTGCACGCATCCTACATGCATGCATGAGCGTGCAAATCACATGCATCTCCATAGGAATTTCATTGTGCCACCAAGATCCCAATCGGGACCTTCGTGGATCTCACACTGATCCAGCCTTGGATTGCGGCCACTACCCTCCCTTGGAGTGAGGATTTGGCAACATTGTGATGTGAATCATGTGTAACCAAAGAACGGTTTGTGAATTGTTCATTAGAACAAGATCTTCCTGTCAGAAGGAAGTAAATGACAAACTGAATGTATACTTGGATGTAATCATTTGGAAATACCAAACCTCTCTTTGTTCTTCACAGTATATAACTGGCATGAGGAGGGCATGGTGGCCATTTTGCACCTGCACCGAGTATTTGGGGGCTTTTGAAAATCTTGTGAGATTCTCAAAACCCTACAAATATGCTTTGTGTCTGTGGGAAATGGCTGCCGTGGCCATTCTTCACATCAGCAGTCACTTGGTGGCCATTTTGTAAATGCACAGAACATTTGAAAGGTTTTTGAGAATCTCGTGAGATTCTCAAACTCTTAGTGAGATCTCATGAAATGTCACCAGGGCTGGGAGAACCTCGCAGCATTCTGGACCTTGACACCCACTCTGTCGATGATCTCGTAGCCTTCTGGAACATCTTGTTGTCCGAGACCATTGACAGGGAGGCTCCCAGGCGTCCGTTGCCCTCCCGAGTCTCCCGCAGGTCTCCTTGGTTTACTGAGGGCCTGCGGTGTTTGAAGCGGGAGAGCAGGTGGTTAGAGCGATGGTGGCGCCAGACTCGCAACCAGTATGCTCAATCGCAGCATAAGAGCAGTTTAAAGGTCTATGCTGTGGCAGTGCAGGCAGCAAAGAAGCAGTTCTTTGCTGCCTTATTGCATCTGCAAAGTCACATCCAGCGGAGCTTTTCTGGTTGGTGAAGGGCTTGGTCAGTCCTGCCTGCCTCCATCTGGACCTGGAGCAATCCAGTGACCGCTGTGACCAGTTTATCGAGTACTTTGTAGATAAGATCGCTCGCATTGGCCATGATTTCGGTACCACAGTTATTGCAGAGGCTCATCTTGGGGCTATGGATGCCCCGTCCTGTCCTGTTTTGTGGGATCGGTTTCAGATGGTGTTGCCTGCCGATGTGGAGTCCTTGTTGGGATCTGTTCGTGCCACTACTTGTGAGCAAGATCCATGCCCATCCTGGTTGGTGAAAGCTAGCCAGGAGACGCTATGGCTGTTGCTGGCTGGGGTGGTTAGTGCCTCCCTTAGGGAGAGCAGGGTGCCTGATTGCCTAAAGGAAGCTGTGGTTAGACCCCTGCTCAAGAAACCATCTCTTGACCCCCTCCTGCCAGTTATCGGCCAGTCTCTAACCTTCCCTTTTTAGGGAAGGTTATTGAATGGACTGTGGCACAGCAGCTCCAGGAACATCTGGACCACACCAGTTTCCTTGATCCCTCCCAGTCTGGGTTTC